>OZ026566.1:1477500-1592500 GCA_964020155.1 Chondrilla cf. caribensis
TCATCCGTCTCTTTTCCTTCATTCGTGACTTTTACATCCTCTTGATCCTGAGTATCACGGTCACCACTGTCGAGACCATCTTTTTCAGGTACACTCTTGCTAAGTTCGTGTTGATCGGGAGCGACCGGATTCTTGGACTCAACATTAGATCCCTCCTGCAGTTGGTCATGGGTCTCTTGGAGTGGAGAATGATCATCCACTGGATTGTCTTTTCCACTGTCAGTTGCCATCATGCGCTTAACGTGATCTGAAGGACCACGGACGGGTTTACAAATGTAAAACACACTACAAGGCCTTGCAATTGGGCGAGCAAATAATCTCGTACCGAGAACGAGAGAACGAATTCCTAGAAACATCAGATTTGGTTTTGAAGTGGGAACGGAATCCGTTTGTACAAAATGGCGTAACACGCTAGGGCAAACTTATTGGGGCCGCTTTAGCATGGTGTGTTGTGTATATTATAGTGGTAATACTCGACATGCCCAGACATAGTAAGTTGCAGAAACAGGTGTTGGGTCTGTACAGAATGTTGTTAAGAGCCTCAGCGAATAAACCTGGAGTAAAGGAATACGTTACCGAAGAATTTCGTAAAAATGCAACCATGGACAAGAAAGATGTGCTTCACGTAGAGTACTTGGTCCGAAGAGGAGAGAAATATTTGGAAAACTTGCAACATGTCGACGGAGTCACATTTATGAAACCGAAGTAATTAACGGATTTAATATTTAATATTATTATTTTCTGCTCATCAGTACAATTGAATTCCACTGGATTTTGTAATTCAATTGCTATTTTCTGTATAAAAATGTCATCTTTCTTATTCGAAACAGCCATTCCTTATTCACAGAACCTAAACCCAATGGACAGCACCTACAATCATGAGCCTGATGGTATATACCCCCTTACGTATGCATGTGCAAGAATCTGATAGTTTTGTAGTATCTATTACGTTTCTATCTGGTCTTTGAGGGCTTGGTCTGATCTACACTCACACAATTGCAATGCAGTACATCCTGGTATATCGACAATGTTATCATGCATGATCGATTGCATTATGTTCATCAATCTACAATATGACAATCAAATGAAAATATATTATTATAATTGTTTTATTATAATTATGCAATGTTGTATATACTGTAATATTATTATGATCTTTATAATTTCCTATAATAAGCTTATTTCTTTGATGTGGATGGTGGAGCATCGATATCAAGAGATCAATTTGACTAACTATATAATGTACATACTTATTCATATACGTACATATGATATTATATACTAATCATATTTAAAATTAAAATCGGAGAACAGAGCATAAGAATCTTTGTAATGTGATGTCTAGCAAACACACACACCATGCATATCAGAACGTAACATCCCCTACACACGTCAACCACTACACCCAGTGATAGATGGCAATGGAAGAAATCCAAGTATTGATGTTTAGCAATTAAAGAATCATACAAAATGAATTGTTATTTGGTTATCAAGTTAATATCATTATCGTGTTAGTAGTGCAATAGCATTACACACCAATCATGCCTCTTGTCTAGTTTACAGTCTATACCAAGGGAACGAAAGAAGCTGTTTTCGTCTGTCCAGCTCTTTGGTGATTCGGCCAGCAAACTCGTGAGAGAGCCACAGGTCGCACAGCTCTTGCTGGGATTCCTTGTTGAGGGTTAGGGGGCGACCGTTCCTGAGCAAAACACACAGACATAACCATGCTTGGCAAGAACAAAATGTTGGTTGAGAAACATACCTAACTTATAGAGTGGTTCATGCACATACAGTATGTAACATATAGAGTGCTTCACAGACAACACAAATCAGAGTGGTAATACTGGTATTATCAACCTTTACTTCTGATGAGATACATGGTCGTTCAGAGTACACATAATATAGTCCCTACCATGTACTCGAGTATTGTATCCAGAACAGGAAGGTGCTAATCTGTCATTCATTCATTCACCACTTACATACAGGAGCGATTCAGTCTGAATAGCCTAACTCTTTTGAATGGTGTCCATTAAACACAAAACATCAGGAGACAAGATTGTCAACAATGATTTAGAATATTGGTGAACACTAAATGTACAAATTTATACATATGTACGTACGTACGTACTGTAGATATATGTATTAAAGTTAACTGCATACAGTAGGTGCACAGTACATTAAAGTGTCATGTTCAAATGCATCTCGTGTCTCTGTAGACTGAAAGTGGTGCAAATGTATTAAAAAGACAACAACAGCTAATGTTGATAACAGCAGCAAGAGGCTACAAGCCAGAAACATGTTATAAATCCTCTGAGAGAGGTGTATATGTATGACATTTGAAGATGCTAGGAGGGTGGAGTGTGTGCAAAGGGGAGGGGCATCCAACTAGCAATCAATTAGGACAGTTTGTCGATGAGATGATCAAGCAATCTGTATCCTTGCTACCTTCTAATGAAGCCCTTCTATCGGCTGTAATGGGCAGCAAACACAAACACGCGCGAGTTAGTCTCACTTGAATCCCACGTCAGGTTCTCCATACTCATCCAGGTAGGGAGCAGAGAGGAAACAACCTCGTACAATTTCAACATCAGTCACGTTGATGAGTACAACCTGGCACTCCATGATCCAGAGACCCATCCCATAACCAGCTCCACAGCTATAAGAAGAAAACAGGAAATCAATCCATACAGAGATACAATCTGACAGTACAGTGAAAATCCTGTATCCACCTACGTATGTACGTATGTGGGTAAACCATGAGTACAGCGATTCAAACCTCACTTTCGTGCATGGTTGCTGAATGCTCCAAGCTGTTGGCCATTCACTGTATACTGGCAGCAGTAGGAGCTTGAGCAGAGACGCTGACCACATAACAGACACAACATCACGTGTGTGTTCTCTCTGGGTGCACTGGCCAGTTTGCTACAACTAAAAAAAGGCAGGAAGTGGTGCTAATGATGATGATGTACGTAGTGTTGTCACTGTGATGTGTGTGTGTGTGTGTGTGTGTGTGTGTGTGTGCGCGTGCATGTGTGTACATATGGTGCAGTGTTTGCATGTACTGCTTACAAGAACATGTACATGAGAATACACACCTAAACTCTGCTGATAACTTGATGACATCATTATACTGGTCAGGAAGAGACATTAGGTACAGGGGTTGGGTCTTGGGAACAAGCGACAAGAGATCTTTATCTTCTTTGACTACGCCTGTCACTCCCTCGTGATGACACCATCTATGTAAATGAGGATGTTGGAGATTGAAGGTGAGAGATGGGGAGGTGAGAGATGGGGAGGTGAGAGATGGGGACGTGAGAGATGGGGATATGAGAGATGGGGAGGTGAGAGATGGGGAGGTGAGAGATGGGGATATGAGAGATGGGGAGGTGAGAGATGGGGAGGTGAGAGATGGGGAGGTGAGAAATGGGGAGGTGAGAGATGGGGATATGAGAGATGGGGATATGAGAGATGGGGAGGTGAGAGATGGGGATATGAGAGATGGGGATATGAAGTGCAGAAGGTTAAAGATGGTAACACAAGATTTAGGGATGAGAAGGTTACTAAGAAAGTAAAACCACTCATGGCAGTTGGTAGCATAATTATTAGCAAGGTTGTATGCCTCATACAAGAGTGCTTGCACCTGGACAGTGAAGGCAGGATCAATGACAGGGGACAGAGAACACATACAGTACCACAACCACAAGGTTACATTTGCTATGATAGAATGGGGTATGAATACTGGTGTTGACAGACGTACATCAACTAACAATCCACACTCACTTGTTCACTAATTCCCAGTAGGAGCTGTCTGGTCCAAGTAGCTCACATGGGTTACTTGGGACCGCAAGGTATGTGTATAGATTGGAACCTTCTATGTAAGATATGCAGTAGAGTATTGTAAAGGTTGGAACACAACCTGTGTGCACCAGCCTTACTATGGTAGGTACATAGGTATTCACTACCAGCTGACACAACAAGGCATAATCAAGTATTTTTGCAGATAATGTTAAGTCCACAATTGATATAAATATACAGTATGTACAATACTGCAATAAATTACCAATGTACGTAATTCCAATTAGATTGTATTACAATATGTCAATTTTTCTGTTATGTGTACGTACTGTATGAATTGCATGTACTATCTCCAGCAAGTGATACACACACAACCAACGTCAAGTACCTTCGGGCAGCAATATCCCCGTCACACAGTGGTAGAAAAGAGCAGCACTTTGTAGGAACGACTGAAGGTAGCCAGAGAGACCCTCATACAAAGTATCCACAGTAGATGGCTGGCAGTCAACTGGCAACCTGCAGGGCCGATAACAATAGATGGGGTGTATGTGTGCACACCCTGCATGGGGAGATGAGGGGCAATGCGGACTCACTGTAACAATTTCCTCCATTTCTTCCACATTGTTGCAACAGCTAGGTCGTCTTCACTTGGGCGAGCAGAGGCTATACCAAAATAAGGTTGAATGAGTGTGTGTGTGTGTGTGTGTGTGTGTGTGTGTGTGTGTGTGTGTGTGTGTGTGTGTAGCTGTGTGTGTGTGTAGCTGTGTGTGTGTGTGTGTGTGTGCGCGCACGTGTGTGTGTGTGTGTGTGTGCGCACACGTGTGTGTGTGTGTGTGTGTGTGTGTGTGTGTGTGTGTAGCTGTGTGTGTGTGTGTGTGTGTGTGTGTGTGTGTGTGTGTGTGTGTGCGCGCACGTGTGTGTGCGTGTGCGCGTGTGTGTGTGTGTGTGTGCGCGCGCATGTGTGTGTGTGTGTGTGTGTGTGTGTGTGTGTGTGTGTGTGTGTGTGTGTGTGTGTGTGTTTGCATGTGTCCATGCAAGCACTTGTAGTATGTGGACACACACATGTGTGTAAATGGATGTATACACAAAGTGAAGACAGCCATCATGTGTATGGGACTTAAAATATAGATAAAAACGTACGGTCGTCATATGTCTCTGGAGAAACTGTACTCAAGAACTGTACAATTTTAATGCACAGAGTCAAATGCACAATAAACTTGTCAGCAATGGCAACCAGAGAGTCACACTTGACAGATTCCTTCTCACTCAATACATTGAACAATGCACTGACCGCAAAATGGAAGTTCACCTGAACCAAACGAGAGACAAAATCTCACACAAAATTCAGAAATGACGTTTACTTATGACCAAAGCTACAGACTTCACAAACATTAGAATTTACAGTATCTACTGTGGATGTTCATTACAGTAATGCACTCCATTGATTAATACCAAACACCATAAGTTCTCCACCAGTACCATACGACACCAGTACCTTACACCATCAGTACTATACACTACCTGTACTACGTATACACCACCAGTAGTGTACACTTCACTAGTAGTGTATACTCTCTCAGTAATGGACATCCAGTGAAGTACACCTCCAATCACTTGTATACTGTATGCACTAGCACACTATGCTATGAAATCATCCCAGCACTGACATACCAGCAACATGAATGGGTCCACACTTAGGAAGTCTGGTACTGTCAGTTGGTTGTCCACTTTCTCAGCAACATCTCTTGACACAGACGGCAACTCCATCAGCATCAATACTGAAAAAATTAGGCAGCAGATTGATAAGTACAAACTACATATGTCGAATTTCATTTTCACCAAATAGTCAAAAAATACTTTGCTATTCATAGGACATATGTAGGTACATATGTACAGTATATAAGAGACCCCATACACAGTACACACATACTACACAGAATACACTGTTGTGTACAGAGCGTGACTCACTGTTCAATAGGTACTGGCAGTGCTTAGCCAATACAGAGGGCTTCACCTCTGAGCTATAAATTGTAACAGTCCTCACAAGAGCCTCAAAATGCTGGAGCTACAAGCGTTGTCATGAAAGAGCACACAGAGAGATACGCCGGATCACTAGAGTAAGCTGGAACCAATTCAATTAATGACCTAGTGCATAGAGCTGTTTAGTATCACGGTATACATACCCTTACACTTTACACAATATCAAATCTGCATTCTGGTAGACTTGATGCATTTGCAAACACTGTACAGAACATACCATGTCTAATGTCATACTGTAGTGTACTGTGTTGTATGCAATGTCTACATGCTGCACAGTAAGTATACAGAGTGAGTGTTCTCTTTAGTGAAATTCCCTATCACCATGTGCACACAATAAACTCACATCACGGTCACTTAGCGACAACAAAAGGGACTTCCCCTTTATTGTATTGGCACGCTCTATAATATTGAAGCATATTAAACAACGTTGTTCACTGATTAGCAATGAGCAAAATGGACAGCATTCACAAAGATGCACACACTGTTCATAACAGTATGGTGCCATATGTACAGTATGTACTATACAAATGTATGTTATGTACGTATTTTGTCAGCATGCATATGTACACATATGTAGTAGATGTGAATATTGCAGTAGACGGCATATTATGGCAAAATGAGATACATATACACAGTATGTGTAGTTGAAATGTCTGGAGTAGCTGAATAGGGTAAATTATCGGTTACTGACACCGGTACAGTGCTCAAAGATGAGTTGGGAATCACCAATATTGTTTACAGGTTGAACCAACAACAAACAGCACATTTTACACACAACACACTGCCATCTTGACACAACAAACTACTCAACACTGACAAAACACATTTTTCTACATAACAATCTTATCTACACACTCCCATTCGCTCTAACTGGATACTCACCAAAGCAGCTCATGGTGTAAGCACACGTGTTCCACATGGCTACGGGCACTCTCTCATCACTCTCATTAGGGTCAGTGTTGTATCCATTCTGGGACCAGGACACAACATGAAAGAGATGAGAACAACACACAGACAGTATATGGGTAAAGTGCGTTCGTGTGGAGGTCAATGTGCAGTTGCAAAAGAACTCGGTTGGGTGAGAGGGGTGGGGTGAGGGGTAGAGTGGGAGGGGTGTAGCTAGAGGGGTGGGCTAAGAGGAATGGGGTGAAAGGGGTTGGGTGAGAAGGGTGGGGTGAGAGGGGTGGGGCAAGAGGGGTGGGGTGAGGGGTAGAGTGGGAGGGGTTGGGTTAGAGGGGTGGGGTGAGAGGAGTGGGGTGAGAGGGATGGGGCGAGGGGAGTGGGGTGAGAGGGGTGGGGATCAAGCTAAGTCGAACTTAAGGGAGAAGAAAAAATCCAAAAAGGGGGAATGCCCTTTAAAAGACACCCTGGTGGTCTACACGTGTGCATTTGAGTTCAAAACACTACTTAGCAGGAGCATGTGCATGGAACTACGTATAAACAAGCATGCAACTGTATATACATACGTACATCTACATACAAAGAGGTAGAGTGTATAGAACTAATGACAAATGAAAACAAATACAATGTGCCCACATGGTAACAACTCACGGTGAATGTGACCTGCGCAAACTCTGAAGTACCAGTGCCCTCCACAGACGTGGATCTACAGGTACACAAACATACACATAGACATAGTGAGAATCACCCACTATCAGTAGTACTATCAGTGTAGAACTGTTGAATGCACACTGAAAAGAAGGAACTGTGTACAAAGTTGGACTTTTGTTCACATGGATTAGAGGCTACAACCCTCCATTCCTCTAACCCTTACAGAGGGGAGAGACAATCATACATACAGTCATGCACACATGTATGTACTGTGTGTTCGTACCTGTCTGCTGTATTGAGCTTCAGGTACTTTGGGAACAGTTCAGTGAGCTTCTGCTTGCCCACACCCTCACACCCTGGTCCTGGCACCTTATTAGACTCAACACCCTCTTCCTTCCTGACACTACTGTCCATCTCCACCACCTCTTCCCCTGCCAGAGGAAGGTAGGATCTAATCAGGCCAACAAGTGCTTCCAACCATTCATTGAAGGGCATTTCTGTCATCATAGATTGTGGGTCTCGATCTCTCTTTACCGGAAGAAGTGGAAGAACGGCATTACAGTGGAACTGGCAGAGTGGACAGAGGAACTCTCCTTTGAGCCATTCAACAGTTTGGCTCATGACGAAGAAGATTCGGTTCTTTTCCTGACCAACTTTACTATCCTGATACCTACACACGTGCATGGTGCAAGATTGCATGCCAGTCACATGACAGTCATGAGGCAATCACACATACTGTACATAGGTCACCATGCACACAACTCACTTCTTCCAGCAGTCATAATGCATAGTGTGGCTGCAGCTGTTGGCATAAATCCCCAAGCTCTTACTCAGTGTACAAGCTAGGAAGTTTGGCTCTGCAGTGGGGGAAGGCCCCAAGGTAACCATGACATCTGTAGAAATGCATACTGTATGTGCATTGTAATACCATACGTATACACCCTGCCTGTACTGTATTACTGTACGTACGTATACACCCTGCCTGTACTGTAATACTGTACATGTACACCCTGCCTGTACTGTAATACTGTACATGTACACCCTGCCTGTACTGTAATACTGTACATGTACACCCTGCCTGTACTGTAATACTGTACATGTACACCCTGCCTGTACTGTAATACTGTACATGTACACCCTGCATGTACTGTAATACTATACATGTACACCCTGCCTGTACTGTAATACTGTACATGTACACCCTGCCTGTACTGAAATACTGTACATGTACACCCTGCCTGTACTGTAATACTGTACATGTACACCCTGCCTGTACTGTAATACTGTACATGTACACCCTGCCTGTACTGTAATACTGTACATGTACACCCTGCCTATACTGTAATACTGTACATGTACACCCTGCCTGTACTGTAATACTGTACATGTACACCCTGCCTGTACTGTAATACTGTACATGTACACCCTGCCTGTACTGTAATACTGTACATGTACACCCTGCCTGTACTGTAATACACTGTATGCCCAGCAAAATACCATTACCTTCATCTTCAGTATTTTCAGGGACGGTCTGTCTCATAACAGAGGATCTACAGGGAGAACCAGGCAATCAAGTAGAGCCACACCAAGTCTTGTTCAAAATTTGCAAAGTTTTAATTTTGCACACAATAACAATTTTTCAAACATGCTATACTACGTACACCAACGTGCATAGAAACATATGTAAGTATTCCGATAATACGTAATAACTATAATACATAATACACACATGAGCAGTGTGTACATACTGTACGTATTGTATATGTAGGTATGTACGTATACACATAGGTGTACCTACCTCTGGATCCAAGCACCCAAAATGGGCACCCCAGAATCATTGGCCTGGTCCTCTAGCCCTTCTCCCTGGCATATATTACAAGTGAAAGGGGGCGGGTTGACCGGGGGATACTTCAGAGCATCCACACCAACAGAACAGAGGGGACCACCTTCAGTTGACATCGAAGCACTCAGTCTGCAATAGTAGGAAATCTTATTTATTATTATTAGGAAAATATGTGCATACGTACATACAGTATGCATGGACATACAGTATATGTAGTAAGTGCTGCATGTATAGTTGGGATAGAATGAGAGGTGGTACTTGCAACACTGTCACATTGTATCGAGACAAAATACACACACAATGCACATACACATACTTCAATGCTGAATATGTAGATAAGTACTTGTATGCATACATGTACGCACATATGTACTGTATGTTTACTGTGAATGAGTTCAAATAAGCATCTACAACAAATGTCCAGGTACTCTATATACTAAATACTCTTAGTCCAGTGGATCTGTCTCTTCTATCAACATACATTCACACATACCTAGGACTATCGTCTGTTGGGGAAGACACAATATTTTCTAGTTCATTTTTGTGTTTCTTGAGGAAATTCTTCTGCTGCTTGGCCATTTGCTCCATGATCTTCTTTCTCTTCTCTGCAGCCAGTTCAGATCTTGGATTCTTGGAAGAGGTGGATGGGACTTTAACTTCCTGTACCTTGCGTTTACCACCATCAATACAATCTACAAACAACGGGTACAAGAAAATGAATACATGTGTGTATGTGGTGTGTGTGTGTGTGTGTGTGTGTGTGTGTGTGTGTGTGTGTGTGTGTGTGTGTGTGTGTGTGTGTGTGTACGTCTGTGGTACGTGTGTGTGTTTGCGTGTGATTATGACAGTATGTACCCTAATGCGCACAACACAATGCAACAGTACATACATATGTATAGTACACGTGCACGTATGTATGCTGTGCGAATGTAAACCATGCAAAGGTGTATACATACAGTTCATAAGTATGTAATAAATATACCTAAGATAGTACATAAACTAACACCACATTCATACGAGGCAGGTCATAGTCTTCACAATCAGCTCAGTGATGAAAAGTGCCATATTAAAGGTCACAGGCCATAAATCACACCTTCAGCGTCCACTGGAGTGCCAATCTGCGCTTGCTGGACAGAGTGCAGTTTCTGAATGATCCACGTCAATAGAGGTCTGTGCTCTTCAGCTTTCTGACTAGACAACAGTTTTTCGAGTATTTCCAGCAAACTGACTTTCTCAGTACCAGCTGGTTCAATACTGTTCTCACTGAACTCATGACGGCCAGAGGCATCCTCTTCCAGCAGCATCAGCCCACAGAGGTACAGCGACTACAGTATAAGTACAAGCATGTAGACATACGTACATGCATACATACATACTTAACTAATGTTACCAAGAAATTTCCCATTAGAGAAAAAAGTACACATAATGTCAATAGAATAGTACTGTATCATGTTGGAATGGAACATATGCAATGTATGTACAATGCTGAGAGGTGGAAACATACGTGCATACCAATGTAAAACATACACCGAATGTGAAACCTATTTCCATTGCACACTTGAACACACGCAGACGTACTTCATGGAGGAGCTTGTCGGACCACAGTTTGGAACTGCTGGACACAACTCTCTGGAACACGCGCAGCAGGATCTTCCACAGGATTCGGCTGTGGATGAGGTTGAGGATGCCTTTGAATGGCTCACACAAGAGGGGAGGGGTTGGAGGTGGGACCGCTACATACGTACGAAGTGATGGGAAAGATTACAATAATATTATGTTCATGATGTGATGTAGGCACATACGCACGTACATACACACGAAGGAACCTCTATATAAAGGACACATTGAGACTGGCTAATTTCTCCACTGTAGAGAGATTGTTCATTCTTCAGAGGTGAAAATGTACTAGCACTATAGGAAAGTCTATTTCTGGTGCCTCCATAAGTGTCCTTCGTAGAGAGGTGATTTCTATGGTGTCCTTTATTTGGAGTGTCCTTTAATAGAGTTGCACTGTATATAGTACACCTACCACACTATGGAGCCTACACAGTGTGTGGTAGACAGTACACCTACCACACTATGGAGCCTACACAGTGTGTGGTAGACAGTACACCTATCACACTGTGGAGCCTACATAGTGTATGGTAGACAGTACACCTATCACACTGTGGAGCCTACGCAGTGTATGGTGGGCAGTACACCTACCACACTGTGGAGCCTACACAGTGTATGGTGGATAGTACACCTATCACACTGTGGAGCCTACGCAGTGTATGGTGGGCAGTACACCTACCACACTGTGGAGCCTACGCAGTGTATGGTGGATAGTACACCTATCACACTGTGGAGCCTACGCAGTGTATGGTGGGCAGTACACCTATCACACTGTGGAGCCTACGCAGTGTATGGTGGGCAGTACACCTACCACACTGTGGAGCCTACACAGTGTATGGTGGATAGTGCACCTACATACCACCCAATTTAGCAGGGCCTCCGGCAGCTTTAACTTTTCTTCTCTGCATTTCCTCAGCCTGTACATTGGGTAAAACACAAGACAAATGGAAAATAGAAAAAGTGCTTACATACATAAGATATGTATACACAGTACATGTGCCTATGTACTGTGTGTACACACAGCCCACATACAAACATACATATGTACGTACATGTATGTTCATTTTAGTACATAATTATGTTTGTACAAAAAGGCATGCGTACAGTACATACTACGTAGTACATGGTACTACAGAACATAAACTATGACACATGTACATGTACACACAATTCAGTCTGTCAACCCAAACGAGACACTCACTTTAGACTGATCCACTCGAGTGTAGTGATAAAAGAACAGTGTTTGCTCCTTCTCGAACTCCGGCTTGAGCTTGTACATTCCCTTTCTGCCTTGGGAGCCTCGTTCAAACTCCGCAATGTCCTTCAATATCGGGACTATCTCCTTCTCAGCATAATTCTAAACATGACACAGTATACACAACACATATGTACGTATGTGCCTTGCTGTTGAAAATAATATGGCAGATGCAGGTAATGTGTGTACGCACGTACGTAATACACAGGAAGATGCTCAAGGATACATACACACACTATTACTAGTACATGTCTATGTTCAAGGTTCATATACTGTTCGTATTCTTACAAGTTTGCATGTACCACACAACCATCATATCAACCATAAACAGAGATGGAAGCAAAATCCCATACACTATTTTAAAGTATAACAATAAGGCAGTACCAGACTTGAACTGAACATTGGGCTCAGGTCTAGAGGTGGGGTTGAGGGAGAGAGAGGAGGTGCTGGTTTGATTAGTAAAACTACTCCTGTGTTGAGAGACCACCCTGAAGAAGCCAAGATAATCTTCCCGTTTAGAGACAATCACTTCACACCCACACTAAATATCATGTAAATTATAGCCTGATCACCAATGGGAGATAACTTGTCTTTAGACACCACTGTTTCATGAACCAAGGAGTGGTCCGCCAGACAGGTTCTACTGCAGTGTATGTGCTGCCCACACACACACACACACACACACACACACACACACGCACGCGCGCGCGCACACACACACACACACACACGCACACACACACACACACATACACACACACGTACTTTGTGTCTCTTGATCACATCATTGTGGGAGAGGGGGGATATGTACAGTGTGTGGATGAGTTCCCTCCTCAGGCAATCAGCCTCTGTCACCTTCCCCACACCAGGGAAGTAGTGCTCACCTGGAGAGTCAGAGATGGCACAAATGTGATATACACTATACATAACGTATGTGTGGATAGTGGTATGAACCATTTGTACACATATATATGTATGTATATGTACTACACATTAGATTGTGACCATGGTAGTACCCCTTTGAAAGCCACCCTATGGGACTAGTTGAAGGTGGTCTTTCAACGCAATTGAGTGATACATCATCAGCGTACTGGTGTCATAAGGTCTAGACTCCATGATAACATCATAATAATATTGTCTGTTGTTTGACTGTCAAAATTATACTAACCACATCTACTGCATATAAGGATGTACAAACATGTACATACGTATGTATATAGGTACACATAATATGTTTACAATCTATGTATACAAACAAACACACATCTACGTACACACCAGTCAGTACTTACACACCTAACACAATGATCAAGAGGTATACCAGTTCTTCCGCCTCGGCCGTGAGGTAGCAGATGGCATCATCAGCAGGCTGTTGAGGAGACACAGAACAGCATACGTATATTAGTATGTAATGTGGGGGATGTTTAATGTACAGAGTACGTACTTGAGTAAATATGTGAGTATCATACACTTACTGTATGTATGTACGTATATACAGGATGTGTATGTGTACATCACGAACAAGTACGTAATACAGCAGAAGAGTACTGTACACATACTGTAATAGTTGTAGCCAGTCTACTAGATGTGCCACAGCAGTGATAAAGTGACAATTGATCCCCAAGAGTGAAAGACAGGCTACAACTACATATAATATAGCATGAATACATATAAAAAACTATACAAATTCTCTGAATGTGAGTGTGCTGAAAGGTTGATGAAAGCAATGAAGACGTTCACATCAGAAAGCGTGTTCACCTCTGCACTGTGAACACATGTTGCTTTTGATTTCCTTACTAACTATGCCACATTAAATGTCATACACACATACATACGTACGTGCATAGAATAAGTAATATGTAGTACATACGTACCTCATCTCTCCCTTCCATGGGGTTTTCACTCCTGCCAAGCAACAAAATATATACAGTGTACTGTCAGTACATACGTACGTACATTGAATACATACGGCGAATAGGGTACATATGTATAGTAGACCTTGCACGCATGCACATGTATATGTACAATACTATTATAATATTATGGACATACGTATTATCTGGGTGTGAGGCACTGTAGATTCCCATGAGCCCTCTCCCTCTACTCACCCTTCAAACCACTTCTGTAGTCTGTACTTGTGTAGCAGAGTGTGGAGGAACACATGGGGCTCCAGCAGGGCGGCCACTGACTTGATCATGATGAGGTCTTTGTCGTACATTCCAGTCTGACAGAAGAAAAACTGATAGTTGAAGACTTGGTTCAGGACCGAGTAGCCGTTCTTCTTCCACATCCCGGCATGCACCTGGCCGGAGAACACCAAGCATCTCAAGGGCTTCTCCATCATCATGAGCAGTTTCTTCACCTAACACCAGAAGCAATAAGGAACAGGATTGTAAGATACTTGAGGAGTAGCCTTGTGCATATTCTCAGCTCAAGTCTTTTGTTCAGTCACTTTGCTACATACACATATGTACATACTGTGCGTACATATGTACGTACGTACTTTAGACTGTGCGTACATATGTATGTATATACTTTAGACTGTGCGTACATATGTATGTATATACTTTAGACTGTGCGTACATACGCATGTACGTATGTACTTTAGACTGTGATGATGATGACTGAGATAACGTATTGTACGTACATTGCATAACGGTCCAAACACTACTACACCAATACACATTTATCTGATGACAACATGTAGTGAACTCCTTGGTGAAAGCCTCTGGGTAACAATCTCATTTTGATCATGTGTGGACTCCCTCGAGACAATGCAGTGTGAGGAGGTATTTGTTGCAAGAGTTGTAAGCCTGGGATAGAACTTGTAGTTCACAAAGCAATTTTAATAGGACGAGAACACCCCATCTGAAACAGCTACACACGAACATACTATTTCTATGCACTGTTTCCAGTATTCAAGTGTGAACACAAACCATAACCTTGAAACCTCCTTTCTGTGTTATCAAAGGTAACACCACCCAGTTCCCCTCCCTGGATAATCCCACCAAGTGAACACCCAAGCACCAATCGACAAAATGAAAGTTACTAGGCATGTTGCTGCATTCACTTGTTGGACTATGTACATGAACACATCTGACAATGCTGAAGCAACAATCCTTCACAATTGATCATTTGTAAGAATGGTTCATTCGAAGCTTGTTTTGCAAGTTCATCACACTTCAATACACTCACCGAGTGAGGTTTCCCATCAGATAACTCAAGCAGCTCCTGAAGCTGTAGACTGTGGCGATTAGCAGCAGTCAACAGACCTGAATGAGGAAAATAGCGTACCAGCAACAAAGACAGGTGATCATGTTTTTGGAACCACCACACAATCACTACAGAACATCAGTTGATAACACCACAGAATCACTGAAAGTATTAGGAAGAAGTAATTGAAATAAGAAAAAAAGTACAATAGGTACATAAGTATTAGGAAGAAATAATTCAAAAAAGAAAAAGGCACAATAGGTACGTATCTACAGTAACTGACGTTAAATTATGAACACTTAAGGCTTTCGCCTCCAACTTGACTTAGTTTGGATGGGAAAGGTCAACAGTTCTAAGTTTTATGAATATTTTGTCATTAAAGAGCTCTTGGGGTCAAAGTACTCAGGAACCAAAGTTGACTGAAAGTGTACTCTTGTATTGCTTGTTATTCCAGGTCAACTAGAGTTGAAAGAGACTAGAATGAGGCATGCCGCTGGACTGGGCCTTCAAACACACCCCATCTGCATCATCACTGTGTAGTATGGCAATACCTGCTAGCAAACGAGGGACTGGGCAGTGGATAGAGATGGGATCCTCTCCAATGAAGTGCTTGATCAGGGGTGGGTCTGTGTTTATGAATTTCATTGAATCACAATCTAGACATGCATCCTTAGTTGCCTTCACTGCCTTTCGTAGTGCAATAACCTGTAGAGTGAAGATTGGAAGAGTACCACAACCACACTCAACAAACACATGCACACACAACCACACAAACACACAAACACACACACAGCCACACACCAACACACACACATGCACACACGCACACACACACACACACACACACACACAAACACACACACAGCCACACACCAACACACACACATGCACACACGCACACACACACACACTCACACACACACACACACACACACACACACAGCCACACACACAAACACACACACACACACACACACACACACACACACACACACACACACACACACACACACACACACAGCCACACACAAACACACACACACACACACACACACAGCCACACACAAACACACACACACACACACACACACACACACATACACACACACACACACACACACACACACACACACACACACACACACACACACACACACACACAGTTGTGTACTCACATCACTGTGACACCACTGCATCATCATCAGCACCACAGGCTGTAACATGCACCACATATTGAGGGCTGGCTCCCACTCCACCTCCCTGGACACATGCCTGCCACGCTGCCTCTGCACAGCATCCAGATCCTGTCCACATATGCATACACATACAATAGATTATACACACACATAGCAAACCACATACATACGTACATGTGTATAGGCAGGGCACAAACAAGGGGACCACCTGAACTCTCCCCCAGTACGATACCACCCGAACTCTCTCCCAGTACAGTACCACCTGAACCCTCCCCCCCAGAAAGGTACCACCCGAACCCTCCCCCAGTACGATACAACCCGAACTCACTCCCAGTACGGTACCACCCAACCCCGCCCCAGAACGGTACCACCTGAACTCTCCCCCAGTACGGTACCACCCGAACTCTCCCCCATGCAGTATGGTACCACCCAAACTCTCCTCTAGTGCAGTACCACCCGAACTCTCCCCCAGTACAGTACCACCCGAACTCTCCCCCCCCAGTACACAACCACCCGATAGGGGGTTAGGGATCATGTCGAGTCTTTCCGTTGTCATGGGAACCATACAATAGTGTAACTCAACTGAATGCGACCAACAATGCAGATTCCACACATCCACACTCACCTCCATCATGGATAGGAGACTGAGGAAGACCTTGAAGCCGTCAACGAACTTTGCTCTAAAATCAGGAGTCCATTCAGTCTCTCCAGGAGGCTGGGTCCTCAGGACGTATCTGAAGGTGCAACACAGAGAGGAGTACGGCTGTACACCACATGGACGGTGTGCGTTAATGTACTTGTACAGACTTGCACAATATGAATATTCTTGAAATGTACAGAACAATATGGTATGTCATATTTGTACCCTGACATAGTGAGCAATACACAATTCATGTACGTATGTGTGTATACTTCGCATATAGTCCAATTCAACATAATATGCATAATATGCAATAGAATTGTTCAATCAGAAGTCAAAATATGTACAAAGAGAAGCTACATGCCGTATAAATACAAGTATGTATGTATGTACATAATATGAAGTATTGTCATAATATGCATGACACTTATGTATGTATGTACACATGGGCAATAACGTACCTTAGATCATGGACACAATAGAGTATTCTAAGAGTCAGGTCACTATTGCCCTTGATAACAAGACGACCTTTCTCATCAACACTTGATGAGAATAGATCCTTGACAGTGCCGAACAGAACGGAGAGGAGGTCGTGTTCGATGATGAGAACTCTTGTCTGTGGAGACAAGAGTCAGGGAAAGTATCAAATACATATCACAACTACATTAATATGTATGTACACCCTGACCAGTATTCATATGTACACCCTGACCAGTATTCATATGTACAGCCCGACTTGCATTCTTATGTACATCACATACTGCATTTGTGTGTACGTATGTCCATTAGCACACACCATGTATACACAGGGTCATTATAACGGACCCCGAAAATAGCAACAAAATGGCGGATGCAACCGACGCCAAAAAACAAATCGCATTTATAAAGCGAAGAAATAATCCTTGATCGTTTTTGTGATTTATACTAATACTTTCAACCTTCTTCTGAAGTCCAAATAAGTAATTGATCGAATATCGTGCATCAAGAGGTAGTGAACACGTCATAAATATACTATACTTTTGGGTAAAAATCGCATGTCGCAATCAAAAATGTATGCATAATATACATAAATGTACTATAAAGTACACATACGTATGTCTGTACATACATACTAAATACATAGTGAGTTAATTTTAATTACTGCAACAAGTATAAAGAAAAAATACTATCAAAAAATACATTAATACACTGAATGTAAGGATACATACACACATACGTATGTACATATGTACATACTTACGTACGTACATCATATAGTGTGTACTACACAATACAGGTTGGTTGGGCTACAGTTTAGGGTAGCCAGTACTATTGGTGTGTAACTGCTACTACAGTACATATGTAAGACTTCAGGCCAACTCACCAAAGAAGGTGTCGTGAACAGCTGCACCGATAGAGAGGTTGCCTACCAGAGTGGATGACACAGTTATAAACATAGACACATACAATGCACATATGTACAATGCACATATTAGGCATGTACTAGGCACTGTATATGTAAGCACACTGTACATACATGCTGTATGTGGTCATGTACTGAAGGCACATATGAATGTGTGTATGTACTTTCATGTATGTACACGAACGTACATATGTGACTATACACATGTAAGTATGTGTGCTGAATATACAGAATGTACGTATTGCCATTATTATCATTGTATATGTGTAAATGCATACATACATGTATGCTCCTAATCACTACTATTTGTATTGAGTACTGTAAACAAATACATGTTCTCTATGGAAACTCACTGATACATCTCTTATGTGTAAATCCTTACGGAAATTCCTCAGCAGAAAATTATAATTCTATGAGTGTGCGATAAACCAAGATCTCACACCATACCAACATCATGAAATAACACATGCACAGATTGAGTACAAGGTGAGGTCACTTTGGTTACACACCATGGTATGTGTGGCGATAGCCAGTGGTCACTAGTTCTGTAAGTCTTCTATGAATGGACCAAGCAATGTGAACATTCATGAGACTGCCCCTCCCACACAAATTACTTGGGAGTGTCTTTCGGGCTCAAAAGAATCCTCGCTATAGATATGACGTTCAACAAAACCTTCAATCAGTGAAGCCTTTATGCTTATACTCTTTGACAAATTTTCAGCATTTTGAAATCAGTCTTCTTTTTCATGAAATATATATTTTATTATATTAATACACATAGGAACACAAAGGAAAATACCGCAGGGCACATCTGGTGCATACTGAGAGTGGCAACCAGCATAAAAGGTGCTAGTTCAAGTATGAATGTTGTGACTCACATCCCTCAAAGTATGGTACATTTATAGTGTTACATCCTAGAGTGGAATAAAAATAAGCTGCAGGCAGCCCTGAAGTGGAGGACAGAGGATGGGACAAAGACCACTTGCACTTTGTTAGGTCTTACATGAAACCCTGGTTTGCACTTACTTATTACACACATGTACAGTAAATACAAATGTACATATACATACGTAATATGCATATGCCTAGTATGTACTGTACTACTTGTGTATGTATGTAGTATGTGTTATTTTGCCTTTAGGAAGTACAGTGAAATCTCGTTATTCCGCCACTGGTTTAATCCGCCAAACCGCTTTATCTGCCATATTATTTTGAAACGAATTCGCTTGTATGGCTATGCTATGTACATAATCCGCCATCTTACAATTCCGCCGTCCGCCATTTTTCTGTGTACCAATTTGCATTTTTGTATGGACTTCAGTTACAGATAATCCGCCAATTTTCATGAAGTTGTCTTAGTGTAGAGCAAAATAGCAGCAAAGCATTCTAAAATTGATTTGACAATGAAGCAGAAGTAGATTTCCCATTGCAGAAAGAGGAATCTGACGACAAAGTAAAAAAAATACTCACAGACCGTTTCTCGAAGACGCGGAATGCACAGATTGCGTGACAAATGGTAGGAGACATCTCGAAGAAGATCAGTATATTCCGCCATATCATTAATCTGCCAAAATTTCGCCTGAACCAATTGCGGCGGATTAACGAGAATTCACTGTATACGCAGGGAATAGATCCTTTGCATGGGACTACCATTTATGTATAACAGTTACTTCTGTAGCATTTTCTGCTATACAGTATACACACATAAATGCACGTACCTTGGTAAGAGAAATTCCCAGGTCCTCCTTCTTTTTTAGATCAATGAAAATAGACTGTAGAATAAAGCTCTGCCATCTACTAGCACTTCCTGTGAATGGGATGGACAAGATGTACAGTGTGGTTTACTTGAATGTGATGGACAGGGTGTGAAGTAACTGAAAGACATACAGATAATACACATGTACGTACCTGTATGTAGATATACACATACGTAACATACCTTTCCATGTGTCGCTGTCTTTGAGAAAGTAGGCATCCAGTATCGAGTGTCCACCTTCAGTTGGAGATAGCAGTGCCTCACTCAGGAGTCGGCAGAGTCCAGCTGTAGCCAATCACAGGTACAATGGTTCATGTGTGCAAAGGAATGTATGGAGGCACATATGGCACATACATACAGTATATATGTAGATAGGCATACAAGGGAATACGTACAGTGGGTACATATGTATGTATGCATCATGGTGCCTGGGTAAAAAGACAAATGGATCAAGGAAAAAATCAGACTTATAATGTAAACCCAGTATTCTTTGATATTGCCCAGGTCATGATTAATATCCCTACCAGCTAACTGTTAACCTAGCAACGCTCCTTCACGCTTCAATCACAACAATGCCTTCCAATTAACACAATACAACACTGTCACATGACTGTCAAGTGACCTGATTGGCTTGCAAGTTTCTCAAGATACTCCAGCAGATAAAGAGCACAGTTCTGATGAGCCACAACAGCACTGTGGAGGACCATCACTTGTAAGGGTCTGTGGAGGTTCACCTAGTAGTGCAATGAAGGCAACAACAAGCAGTCCAGGTTACACACACACCGCATCATAAGGTATGGAACATGATATGGTACATATGTACTGCACATGGTCCCATAACCATTAAGTAATAAGTATATAGACAGATAATGTACATATTTACACAGGTAACATTTAAAGTATCTCTGCTAGGGCTGTAGCAGGTACACAGACACATTGGCTTGATTATTAACTTGGGCTTCACCCTTGTAAACCAAATTGTCTGCATCCACAAAAGCCCTATCTGAGGCACCTTAGTTGTTATGTGGTATATTTCTGTACAAAATAATACAATTGTATACACTAGGCCCCCCACAGCATTGTTATTATATCTGAACAAGCAGTTGCTAGGCAATCAATTGACAAATTTTCAAAACAATTACCTGACATGGATGACATGCAGTGGCAAAGGAAGTGTGCAACAGTGTGGATATTTGCACACTCTGATATGCTTACACAACATTTCCCATTTATATGTATGTACGTATGTGCAGTAAATGAAGTAAAGTATAATTTACATTGTACTGCAGGAAATACTTGCATACACGCAATGTTGAAAATACCCATATGCACCTACATGTAATGGTGAAATACCCACGAGCACAAAAGTGTAAATAATTCTACGTATTCACATTTTTTCATATACAAAATGGCCACACACAACAGAACAATATGAGAGGTATACATATGTAACTGATATATAACAATAGTATACCTTGACTACTCATGTACATTCAACTACTGGGAGAAAATTGCATCCCTGGTACTCCCTGTTCCTTGATTGTACATACATTCCTTAACACACTGAACCCCATGCTTCTGAATATGTACAACACATACGTATATACATACTGTAAGTACATACATACATACGTAAGTTACATATACCTACATGAATGCATGATCACCCTCAACCCCATGCTTCTAAATACACACACACATACATTGACTTTTCGTTTGTATTCTTCACACTCTTCCTTTGTTCCGGAATGTACCAGGGATCTTCCCTACACGTAGAGGTGGGAACAACACCACAATCACCAGAGGTTCAACTCCATTACAATTCACATAATGTGTAAAGTGGACATCATTGGGAGATGATATACTATAGAGTGGAGGCTTCCAAATGTATTGACCACATACATTTGTACGTATGTAGCTATAGAAAATGATCCCCAGTCAATCAGTGAAGTGCGGATAACTGATAATAATTTATGCATGTATGTACAGTAAGTACAGTGAATTCTCGTTAATCCGGCACAATTTGTTTTCCAAAAATATGGTGGATTAACGAGTTTGGCTAATTAACTTGATATTCATTAGTACTTGTACATTATATTGGTACTGGGAATAGTGGCGTATTAAAAGGTTTCGTGGATAAAGTGTTGGTGGATTAACAAGAATTCACTGCATATAATGTGCACATGTCTGTTCATAATATTAATAGATAGGATAAAGCATAGCAGCTAAACTGACCATTTGATCCACTGCTGTAGTGAGTTCGATGGCCTCCACAGGCCCCAGCCCAAGATTTTCTGTCAAAGTGTAAATAACCTAAAAAATATTTGAGACTTTAACCACTGAATGTACGTATGTATACACATAATATTATACATATGTTCACTTGTATCCTGGTTGAGGGGTGGATCAACAAGAATCTGTGCGTACATAAGCCATGTAGCACAGGTCAGTGATACAGCACAGGTCACCAGACAGGTTTCATTGTTAAGATTGATTGCATGAGAACAAGGCAGGAAATTAGTAAACACATTTCTATTGCATATATAATGTTGCATTGGACCATACGCATATTTGCAGTATAAATAGTCTATTCTTCACCATGCCAGGATACAAGTAATAGTTATATCCTGCCTAGGTGTGCTGTAGCAGATATAAAGTGCTAATTGATTACCGAGGGCGAAGCCTGAGGTAATCTGTTAGCACTTTATCTGTTGAAGCACACCTAGGCAGGATATAACTAACTTGTATCCTGGTTCGGCGAAAGATCAAAGAGAAAAGTGTGCACACTTCACCACTGATGTGTGCACAGGTCACCAGACAGGTTTCATTGTTGGGATTAATTGCGTGAGAACAAGGCAAGAAATTAGTAAACACATTTCTATTGCATATAATATGTTGTATAGGACTATGCGCATATTTGCCCTATAAATTGTCTATTATTCGCCACCTAGGATACAATTATTACATACATGTACACTAATATGTACGTACGTATACGTACTGTATGTACATAATACATAGCTATCATAATTATGTATGCATGTGTATACAGATACAAATGTACAAGTGCATTTATGTATGTCATGAATAAATAGCACGTATACGTACATGCATACATACTGTATGTAGGTATATTATACGCATATAATACTTTTACCTTGTCGAAATCAACAAACATGTACGTACACGTTCACACTACTTACGTCATCATAACTGTGAATCTCATCATTATACAGCAGTGTATGGTAGGAATCCTCTGTCAATCTGTGAGTATACAAGAATGCATGTGTATGTACTACGTATGTACATTGACACATTGCAAATACATGTAACTATGATACATACGTACGCATATGACACACTGTACAACATGTATGCATGCATATATAGTACGCACGATACATGATATACACACAGCACTGTATATACAGTATGCAACATACAAGCTATACGTATACATAGTGTATATATTGTATGTACGTAAGTGCATATGCACACACAGCATACACACTCCATGCCTATACAGTACACATACGTACATACATGTACGTACATATGTGTATGGGATATAGTCACAGGCATACATACACATAAAGAAGCAGTACGCTGTGGTTAAACATACAGTACTTACAGCTTGGCAGTATTGCTCTGGTTCAGAGATGCAGGAAGTTCTTCATCCTCAGAGACCCAATACAGGACTCTCTGACAGTATTTCAGCAGAGTGGTGAAGACAACAGGGGCCCTGGTGGTGAGGACTTTGGACATGTTGGACAGGGGATCCTCCTGTAGCATACAAAGGTATCCATATGCAATTACTGAGAGGTAGGTGACTCGCAAAACTGCACAGCAATGTTCCCCTGATGAAGACCTCCACAGTAGAATAACTCTGGTACAGGAGTACCATGTACAGTAGTACAATGTACAGGAGTATCATGTACAAGAGTAATATGTACAGAGGTACCATATACATACGTATGTACATAGGCACAATGCCAGTAAAGTATAAAGGAACTGTTCCTAATCATATTTGACTAATCACATAAGTTGGCAGATTCTATTTGGAGAGCTGAAAACACAAAACACCAGAACGTCTATGTGTGTGTGTGTGTGTGTGTGTGTGTGTGCGTGTGTGCGTGTGTGCGCGCGCGTGTGTGTGTGTGTGTGCACGCGCGCGTGCGTGCGTGCATGTGTTTACGTATGTGTGTGTGTGTGTGATATAACAGTAGTGTGACTTCTCTCTTCATTTATTCTATTTCCTCAACAGCCATTCAAATCTAATTGAATGATCACATTTCATTTATTAATTTTGCTGTGTTTAACAATAGTTATGTTAACCTTTGTATCATCTATGGTCCAACACTGTAGTAAGGCTTGACTAAGATGGAGTAGGCTAAGCCAACTAAAACTCCAACTTGTCTGCCTGACCGATACCTATCATACAGCTACATCCTTGCATTCACATGCACAAGTAGTGAAGTACTCACTGTACATACGTACACATATGTTAATGTCACACTATGGGTTGGCATATAGCTTGGGGCAAAGAACACACTATTTTTTGCCTGCTACTATAGGAAAATACCTATGGTGTACTGTGCATACATGGCAGAGCCCACATAACATAAATTAAGGGTTTCAATGTAAACTATTGTCCACACTGACAGTGTGATTTCAACCCATACTATTTAGAGAAGGTAGACTTTATGCACAGGATGCTTTAAGGACATGATTGGGTGTCGTGTGAACACAACGCACATCTTCCTCCATTGCTGTACTCTCTTTCGGTTCATGCAGTGTACAATGCACACCATCGGTCCATGCTTCAGGGTCTCCACAGTCACAGCATCCACCAGCACTAGTGATCATCTGAACATTAGCATGAATGCAGGTGGGTACATACGTAGTACATACAGTAGAATACACAGTACATACAGTGGAATACATAGTACATACATACAGTGGAATACATAGTACATACTTACAGTGGAATATATAGTACATACAATAGAATACACAGTAAATACAGTAGAATACATAGCACATACAGTAGAATACATGGTACATACAGTAGAATATACAGTACATACAGCATACATAGAGGGTACAGTTGGGCTGAGTCATACAAGACTTTCCATTATGGTTAGCTACGTATGTGCGTATGTGCACAATTAACAGCAATAAAGTGAGAGGAAATTGCGAGATTTCCACTCAAGGTAGCCCACACACGACAGTCTCACATCATAGGAGATACATACAAAGTACATACAGAAAAATGTGCTACTAACAAAACTGCGGTTTTTGAAATGATCCTGAAAACCAGAATGTTCCACCCTCCTTAGTTGAGCACATTAAGAAACCATTACAGTGTGTGACACTTAAGGAGTAGAGTTCAGGTAGGCGATAAAAAAAATCCGCAAGTTTCGCAAGGAATATTCTATGCTTCTGTTTTAAGCCGGCATTAATCGCTTTTAAACAAATTCCCTTCAAGTTATAATAATTCTCATTACTCTACTCTCTAAGTGTTACGCACTGTAGTCCATCATCATTGTATATAGATATGAAAGTCCTGCTGATTTTAGGTCATTAATGGATATGGGATATTTGATGGATACAATATTATAGCCATGATGAAAACTGAATCAGAATTCTCAATAAAGACAAACTTTACACACAAGACACCCTCTCACCCTGTATCGATGGGCCTTGTGTATGCTGTGGTCGAAGCACTTGGCGCAGAGAACACACGTTGGATCTGTTTCACATTCCCTACATTCGTTCATATGTTACATATTTAATGAAAATCTTTCAGGGTAATTCGGGACAAATAATCAACAAATTGTACTTCACCTGCAGCAGTAGGCTACTTCTTGAACATCAAGACTTTTATTACATCTTGTACTGTGGACGTTTTCTTGAGGCAGTTCCACTTCGTCATTTGTGAGGAGCGTCCTTAAGACGGGTATAAATTCATCATCCAAATCCCTTTCTCCTTCATCGCGGAAAATTTCAGGAGCGAGAGACGCCAAAGAACTCAAAGTTTGTTCTCGGAGTTCCGCCATTTTCCACTGAATTCCCTCACGTCATCGATAAAAATAATAGGCGCTCAAAGTAAACGATTACGTCAAGTAAGATACCATATATGGAGAATATTTGTGATAGCACTACTGTTACAGTAGTAGGGAAACGTAATATGTGCAATTATTACCATTATTGTTACGTATACGTGCATGTGTCTTCATATGATTATTCTCATTCTTTATAGTATCTGAGCCCCTTATAAAAAGAAATGCAGAGATCCTATATTGAATATTAAAATTTTAATCTTCCCTCCATGGGCTTACATTTGCCATAGCTAAGTGAACCGTGACTCGATCCTCCAACGTTTGAGCAGAATCTGGGAGAATTAACAATGTCATATACGTATATTCGATTAAAGGAGTGAATTAAATCGAAATGCTCGAGCAACTACTGCACTGCATGGTCTAGCGGAATGGGCAGCTGGCGGAGCGGAAGCGTTTTGTGGAAAGGAAAGCAACGGTTGACGTTCGAAACTAGTATTATAATAAAGCAAAACAAAGGTCGCTTATAGGCCTTAAAGATGGTAGATAGGGTGGAAGAAATAAGCTTGTTCAGTGCAACATTTGTGAGATTTTCCTCGCGATGGTCGATCAGACGTAAATTCGGCCGCGAGTGAGGAGAATTCGCCTGGGGTATATTTTTTCTGTCAGTATTGATTGGAGAACGAAAAGGTCAATTCCATACATGTTTCCTAACACATATTATTCGTTTATTTCGGCGTGATGTATTATAATGTACGCGGGATGGAGACTGGGGAGCTTTTACAATCTGCAACTAAATGCATCTTGTTGATCATCACTAGGTCTGTACTATACCTCCAGGAGGGTGTACATGCATCGGTATTTGTGCTATGATGCATCATATGGACACTAGAATGGATGTGGTGACCAGCAACAAAAATTTGACATTTTTGCTGGTCACCACGAGGCCTATAGCACACCCAGGAGGGTGTACATGCATCATAATTTGCATGTGTTGCTAAGTTGGATGTGGTCACTGGGCAGCCCATAGTGACCATGCATGCAGTAAAAAAATGTGAAAATACCTGGCCAGTCAACAAGGGGTCTATAGTACCTCCATGTTGGAATATACATGCAAAAGTATTTATTTATTTATTTTATTATTTAATATATGGATACTTACTAGGAGCAATTTTATAATAAGTTTGAAACATTCAGTCCAAGTGGACAGGAAAAAGGGGGAATGAAAATTGCATTTGCGAGGCCCTTAACCTTGTTCACAACCATGCAGTCGTATTGGTAGAGCGGGATCAAGTTTCATTTTGGATTCAAATTCAAGAAGGCATTTGGGTCTGAGTTATGCCAGACTTAACACTGGTGGAGATACTCCACTACTGTTGAATTTCGTGAATTGCATGTGCCATGACATGCATCTACAATGCAGCATGGTGCGCAATTACGGCCAAAATTTGCAAGTGAGAACTTCACTTTATGTGCATGATGACTAGGGATGTAATGGCCATACAATCAAAAAAATAATTTCATACTGACAGTGTATGCAAACAGGAGAGGATTGGAGAAAATGCTAAGCACTTTCTTGCAAAGCTCTCGGGGGAGGGGGGATGTCAATATTTTACTGTTGTCCAGCAAAGCTGGAAAGATGAACTAACTTATGAACACTTCCCATGTCCATGCGTGGCTCATAACTCTGGCTACATTCGGAGAGGTGCTTAAAAATTTTCTATTTAAAGGAGTACATAGAAGAAAAAAGCACCTTCTTGCATAGATCATAAGTGAGGGGGCGTGTCAGCATGATACTTCAGCCAGACCTAGCTGTGGACGTATACTAACTTATGAAGCAATTCCCATCTCCATATATGGTCCCTAACCCTTGCTACACTCGGAGGTGCTTGATATTTTTTAATGTATTGGAAGGTATGGAAGAAATTACGCTAAGCACCTTGAAGTTCTTGCATAGCTCATGGGAGAGGGGGCGTGTCAGCATGATAATTCAGCCAGACCTAGCTGTGGACAAATACTAACTTATGAAACAACTTCCATCTCCATACGTGGTCTCTAACCCTTGAAATTGATAATGTAATTTAATAAAACATGCCGTTATTATTTTAAGAATAATATTAATATTAATTATTGCAAAATAGAGATGTTTACATTTATCCCATCCAGTATCTGTCACCTAAACAAACAATGTCATTATGGATGTTAGAAGTAACTGTAGTTTTGTCAGCAGTTATTAAAGCACATGATGTAATAACAATACAAATCATACATGATATGGAAGAAGGTTGCCACAAGTTGATAACTGATAGCCTAAGGCTAATAACATATCAGTATAACTCTATATTGAGTGACATGACGTATACACATAATATATAATACATACTATTCATTCTTTTTCTGCATGATATTCATTTTGAAGAAATTTTTATTATCCTCAATCCAGATCTAGTCATAATCATGACCCAGTAATACCACACTGTGAAGCTGCCAAAACCAACCCGCAAAAATCCATTCGTTGCAACTTCTGAAGTGAAAAGTTGAATTCTTCATATTATTTAGGTAGTGTTCAAGCAAGGAAACTAATGTACATGTATCATTAACCCAATATTATGTACTTTATGTGTTTGCTTATGTGCGGAGTGTTTATGCACTTCCAAACGTAGCTAGGGTTATGGGCCACATATGGAGATGGGAATTGTTTCATGAGTCAATTCATGCACGTCCACAGCTAGACTGAGTAACAATATCGCATTCACACGCTCCCACTCTCATGAGCTATGCAAGTAGGTGCTTGGCATTTTCCACCAATACTATGTATTTGAAAATTCTTATAAAATTGGTTTTAAATTCAATATTACAGAATATTGAAATGACGATGATTGCATATTAAAAACTTTGACATTCACATACAAAAATTACATTATTAGATAGATTATAATTTAATATTGAAACTACGTAAATGTAACCATCACATTACAAATTAGAATTTCGATTAATGTTAATTTTTTCTCTAGTCAAGGTGTTCTCCAGCTGTAACGGATATTATTTTAGCAAGTTTATCAACATTCTGTACACTTTCTCTCTCTTGTATGGCTACATCTACACCCTGTGGGTTGCTGTTGGACATGTTCAGGGACTGATTGCTACACTTTTCTCTTGGTTGGATCAGCAAGATACTAGTAACACCCACAGCTCCTCCTGTGTGCATCACTATACTTTAGGACAAGGAGTGATTCATCACCTGATCCAGGAGAACCAACAAACTGCTATCATGTTATAATCCTAAAAGTCAAATCAGCGAAAGATCACTCATAAGACACTGAATTATGGAGCCCCATATGTACAACCCCACAGTCTGACAACACAAGATCTAGACACCCACACCACACCACACCACGTCTGACAACACAAAACACACACCACACCTCAGTCCGACATTACGAGACACCCACACCACACCACGTCTGACAACACAAAACACACACACCACACCTCAGTCCGACATTACGAGACACCCACACCAACCACAGTTTGACAACACGAGACACCCACGTGCACACCACAACACAGTCTGACAACACTTGTCACTCACACCACAATCTTACAACTTGATACACTCACGCACACACCATGCACACCACAGTCTGACAACATGATGCACCCACACCACACAACACAGGACACCCACGCACCAGTCTGACAATACACCCACACTACACATAGTCCGAATTTGAGGGCTTGCCACAGTCTCACAACACGAGGTCCTCACACCACAGAAAAGTTGAAATATCGAGTGAAAGGCAGCGAATTAATCCGTGATTGTTCTAAGAGCTCCGCAATTTTCCACTGAAATATATACCAATAGTACGTTACGTTGAATTTGAGACAACAACTAGACTAAGTCTATAGGCCTATACCGTTACGATACCGTCGAGTACAGTAATGATTTCACTCTCTTGAGTTCACCACTGCACTGGCCATGTGTGAACACACAGGAGATTTCCTATAAGACGGGAATTTTAAAAAATCATTTTGGACTGAACTGGGCGCTGATATCACACTGTTCACGCCACGCACTGGATGGCAAATCGCATGAAATCACTAAATTTCAATTAGAGCACGAGAACTATAATGTAGCTAGCCAGCTATCTAGGATAGCGAAACCTCAACCAGACAGTTCAAAGTGGTGATTTTTGATCAGAAGCTAAAAATAAAACCAAAAGTCTTCCTGAAATAGACGATCCGGTACGGCTTAAAAATGGAAGTTACGAAATGGTCTTTGGTAACTGTAATAGTTATAATAATTCTCTTTCAGAATCTGGTTCGAGTAAGCGGAGATGACTCCCAATGTGAGTTTATTTGCTAAAACAAGTTCGAGGCTATAATAGATCCATGCAGGTCAGGCTTACTATTTAGTATTACAGTAACTGGTAACTAGACTGGATAACAAACCCGATATCATAGTAACTTACTTTGAATTTATTGAACAAAGAAAACTCTTCTAATAACGCCTGCATAAGAGTATTCAAATCGGTGGAGTATCATAAACGCGATATAGTATGTTAATTTACATATTATACATTAATACGACGTTACTGTACTTTTACCATATATCCGTGATATATAGTGTGTGTGCATGTGTCTGACATTGCAGTAACAATTTATTGTCGTTTTACATCTTGCGGGCTGCTTCTTATTGTGTCTTTCTCCCCCTGCCCCTTATCATGCAGGGTTGTGCAGGTGCCCATCGCTACCAAGTAATGGATACACTTTTGGATGTACAGGAAATGGATCCATTGTAGAGTATTACTGTAACAGTGGGTATCATATTGTTGGTAACAGGACCAGGTTATGCTTATCCAGAGGTAATTGGCAAGGAAGTACACCAACCTGCCGGAAAAGTGAGCGTTTTATACCGTTCTGTATAGCTAGACATGTTGAATGAAATTCAAATGAATGTACAATTGTAAAGAAACCCATGCAACTATATACAGACTTTTATTACGCCACACTGACTTTTATTAGCCTAGCCTGTAATGAAATAATTGATTGGGTTACTATATGCTGAGATTTAGATCAATACTTGACATGGTTGGCAGAGGAATATTATAGAGTGATAACCATTTTCATATTGAATTTCATATTTGTTGTGATAGTTGTGATTGAATTTATATGGTCCACCTTTTCCAAACAATGACTACTACTATTCCAGTGGCTGTAAGAGAACCAGAATTACAGTGTCTTGTCACTGACTGTAATGGTGATATCATATTCATAGTAAGAGAAGTACAATCTGTTCTAATTGTGCATGTATAGTATCCAGTTTGATTTGTAGGCATTGTTTTTTGTATGCGATTTCTATTATATCAACAGGAAATCAAGCAATAAATTGTGTTCCCGTAATTATGATAATAATAGATTTATCCTCTATTAGAAGGATTGAATTAGCTGTATTTAACTGTATGTATAGATTGCCACTGTATGCGAGAATAGTATACGTACACTGTTACACACAGCTAATATAATAATATTTGTAATCATTTAATTCATTATTGGACTGGTGCCATTGAAATTGATATTACGTGATATTATATAGTGTTCCTACAATTACATGCATGATTGATTGGTTGATACATTGGTTAATTGATTGCTTAGCAACTTATTGTTTAACTTAATCTATTATATTATTAACAATGATGAAAATTAATTATATTGTACACTGTGATATTATGGTGAAACATACCACATACCAACTAAAGTACCTCTGCTAGGACTGTATACGTACTGAATACGGACACTTAAGGTGTCTAATTGATTGTTAATTCAGGCTTCACCAATATCAATAATCAACCACAGCTGAAGTGTCTGTATATCCGTTATGGCATACCAGAGGGGTATAGTTTAGCTATTATATTCAGTACATGATTGCACATCAGCTGAAACATAAGACAAATCTATCAAGGCCCTATAATAGCAGGGTTTAGAGAAAAAGGGGCTCCAATTAATTTTGACAGAAAATTGAGAAATGTAGATATGTGACTGGGTGAAATTATTAGAAAACCCAACCATTGACCCTTATAAGGCTATGAACAGGTTTGAAGCAGTTGAATCACAGAAATTGATCCCACAGAGATCAACTCAGAGAATAATTAAACCACGATGTATAGGGCCTTATAGTACATGGCATGGTACTGTATACTGACAGTGTATTGTAAATAATTTGAATTGAAGGTTTTTATATTTTCCTGTTATAGTGTCATCCACTGAGCAACAAAGTAGCAATCTGGATCTCGAAATTGGTATTGGCACTGGTGTAGCTGCGGTGGTAGTCATATTCCTTGTTTGCTGTACGCTGAATGTTATGTTATTGTTGGTTGCATACTGCATGCACATTCGTAAGCGTAATAGGCAATTGCAAGCATCATTGCAAACAACATTGCAAATGGCCCCTGTGACCGACATTAAACAGGAAGGTATGGCAAGTGAAGGAACAGATGATGTACGTAACAACACGTTCCAGTGTACCCAACCTTGCATCAGTGGCCCTACCTCTGAATTTCCGTCTTACACTGCTGTATAGGGGAATCCTGATATATATGTTTGAGAAAGTGAATCCACAAGAATCATCACACAAGAATCCTTTTGGTTACCTACCTTCCTGCAAATCACAAGCCCCCCCAAAATCCTATGCAACAAATGTTACTATCTCAACATCCATGGCCAGTTATAGTAGAAAATCATTAAGAACTACTTCTGTTAACAGATTATTCATCAAAAGATCAGCATATTCACAGCAGCTATAGGATAGACAATGCATTAAATTTTAAATTGATTTACTATCATAATTTATATAGGTGTATATGTAAGAAGTTATTTGTAATGACAGTGTGCATGTTAAGAGATTATCCTCCAATGTAATGAATTTTACAGATGTTGTTGCCATGGCAACATAGAACATAATCAGGGGTTGATGCGAGTGAATCAGTCATTCTACATGACTGAGTCGAAAAATCGATGTGATTCTTTGAATTTCCTCCTTTTTCCTAATGTTTCCTACTTCATTTTATTAGTGCTAGGCAGTCATTAATACACGTATATTATATTATATACTGCATTAGCATCATAGTACTACAAGGCAACAGTGAGCCTAATGCACATTTTTACCATCTTAACTGGAAAGCTAAGAATACTAGCAGCCTTATGTAAGTCATGTGACCACACCATCCCATAGCATGTTGCATAATATATCATTGCACGTCTACATAGGTGCATGTTCCTGCAACTGGATATATAAAATAATTATATACCCTGAGTATTGACCAGGTATTCTAAAATCTCCATAAATACAGGACGCACAACTGGAAGACAATTGCATATCAATATCTGTGATCAATAATATTAGGAATAAACAAATACTAGTTACAAAATCAATGATTACAATAATAAATATTGTGAAAAATTATGTGCATTATTAACTTGGATTGGAATAATAACAACAAGTTTACTCTGCTGAAAAGTGTTCTGCGATGGATATAGCAAGTTTATCTACCTCCTTAACACTCTCTAGGTTGAAGAGTACCGCTACAACTACACCCTGTGGGTTGCTGTTGGGCAAGTTCAAGGACTGATTGCTATGCCTTTCTCTTGGCTGGATTAACAAGATACTAGTAGCACCAACAGCTCCTCCTGTGTGCATCACTACTTTAGGATGAGGAGTGGTTCCTACAACTGACCTAGGAGAACTAACCAACCAGCCCCAGCCATAATGAAAGTTCTTTAAATTTGAATTTACGATTGGCGACCACATCTTTGTGACAGTTGAGGGTTTCAGCAAACCTTGCTTGTGCTCATCACTGTCTTCTTTGGGATAGTGGTAAATTGACAGCAAGGCATTTCCCAACTTCACTAGATCCACAGCATTGGACACATACCCTCCACCAGCCCATTTCAGTGAATTATCAACAAAGGGAGCATTCTTTAATGTCTTAGACATACGATAGTGCCTGTAGAAAAGGAGATAGAGAGTAGAATTCATCTCCAGTCCAACATGTGACAACAATACACACACATGTATGCATACGTACTTTTGTAAATGAAAATTTAAAATTAGAAGGTACCCCTCCCTGTCCCTGTAGGTGCCTATGCAAATTGTAGAGTACATGAAGAGTATGCCCATATAACAGAATAATATACTGTATAGCGGGAAATTTTCGTGGGACAAAATTTTCGCAGAACATCTGCGAATTAGGTGTTCTCATTGTTCTATCACTTGACTGTGGCTGGCATTTGCGAAAATTTTATCGGCAAGTTTTCATTTTCGGAGCCATCTGTGATAACTTTGCCCCACAAAAATTTCCCCCAGTACAGTAGTCACACATGTAAAATAATCCTATGTATAACAACTGATTCCATTTTTTATGGTTTTGTTTGGCATACTGTATAAAAGCATGTACTGAAGTGCTGTGGATGCTGATGTATGCCAAATTCACATAGTCCAATGCTATACCATCTGTTATGCATATACATCCCAACTGTGATTTCATTTGTAAGTGTAGGATAATATAGGCAGGATACACATAAAACGTATAATGTATTATAATGTGAATAGCTCATACGAATATGGAAGATAACTACATACTCACAAATAGATTGTATGCACTATTTGTAGGCCATCCTACTAAGGACACCTTGGGCTCCCTTTCTTTTGCCTCCAGAGAGTGGTTGTTGGGACATACTAGCTGGACACTCACTCTTTGGGGAAAGTGCACGGCTGTGCCATAATGTACCAGGCGATCAAACAAATCAATTTGATTCACTCACTTGGCTCGCCTTTGAATCAGATTAGCATGGTATTCAGGCTGCACACTCCTCATCCCAAGAGGTTCAAAAACTGATTCTTTCATGTAATCAAGGTATTTCTTGCCAGATGCACCCTCAATGACAGCACTAATAAGTGTCCAGCCATGCGTAGTATACAAGAATTTTTCACCCGGCTTGCATTCCAGTTCATCGTCCTTGAAGAGCTCCAGGGCCTCTAAAACGGATTTGTAGGATTTAGTGCTGTGGAATTCGGGAAAGCGTACGTCTCCATCTCCTTTCTCTTGTTTCTGTTGCTTCTCTTCCGTTTTCTTGTAATGACGTATGCAACCTGTATGTGTGAGGAGCTGTCGAGTGGTAATCTCTACAGGCTTCCCTTCGAAGGTCTTTGTAGGGAAAGAGGGTGCATATTCCCTAATCGAACGATCGAGGTCCAGGAGGCCTTCTTCCCAAAGTTTCGCCACAGCCACGGAAGTGAGAGACTTACTGATACTTGCTATCCTCATAACAGTCTGAGCACTACACGGGACGTTGTTTTCCACATCGGAGAGACCAAAACCGCGCGCCCAAACCATCCTTCCGTCGACAGAAACAGCTACAACACAACCCGGGGCACCATATTTCAGCATACAGTGAGTGGTTAATTCTTCAGCGGCATCAATAGCCTTCGTATACTTCAGATTTGAACCAAACTGATGGAATTCACTGTCCGTATTTCGCCACGAAGGTGCTTTCTGAGACTGTATTTGGTCTGCTTCTTGGGTCTGAGCCGACAGTAAATGTAAATTGGACTCCTGTCGTTTCCTCATAGCAATATACGTCAGCACTGTGGCGAACCCTGCCGTCACCCCAAAATATCGAACCATTCTGCTGGCCATTTTCATAGTGGATATGTCATGTGATGGTCATGTGATTTCTTTCTAATATGGCCGACTGTAGGGTTTAGTGAAAACTGTACGAGTTGGGATGGCTGCGGGGAGTGTATCCTCTCACAAGAGGCCTTCCATCGTGAAAGTGAACGAAATGGTCAAGAAGACTGAAAGATGGGATGTGTATGCTTCGGGAAGACAGAACTTGGCGGCTGCGTTGAACGATCCACAGAACCGAGAAGTAGACCTATTCACGAAAACCTGGGGGGAGGCCTTTGTGCCGAACGCGCCTTTACCTCCCTCTAATATTCCTCATGTCACCAAAGAACACTTCAAGGAGTATATGAAACTCACACGCCAGGTAATTTCATACTATTGGCTGATCTGAAAGTGTTGTCTGTTGTACACAATAATTGGAGACTATACTGATTTGTGGAGACGCAGTGTACATCCTAGCCCCGGATTTTAGTCCTATTGAATTTGAATTGATTTGTCATGAAACTCAGAGGTTTTACCCAATTATTATGTAAAAGCCCTTCTAGAATTTATAACCTGTTCCATACATGTGTAGGCTATGTCTCTCTCTTTTTTGAACTCACAACATCTTTAATTTCATGCAACACTGGCTGGATTTGATTAACCCATGGCTGTCTGATGACCCACAAGCCAATACAAGACCCAGGCCGAGGTGTTGCTACAGCCTGGTGTAACATCATTGTGTACACACATACAGATGTATGTTTGTATGTGCATTTTAACTTAATTCTTGATATATGCTGATTGTAATAATCTTATGAATTAATAAAGTGAAATCCTACTCCCAATTATGCATCGTATGGTATGTTCGTAACCCATCTATGCTATTCCCATCATTGTGGTTGAATTGGACCCATCACTAAGAGAGAAATGATTAATTGATCATTTGTTGCTTACTTGAGAAGTCTAATGAGATTGATAGGTTCCTACTGTTGGCAGTGTGGTCTGTGGACTCATTACTACGTCTTCAATTACATCATCTTCTGTTTCGCACTTCAAGCTATGTACATGTGTAGCTCGTGTAGAGTGTGGTTGTTAAGTGCCAAAGAATTCCCCAGTCATATTTCCAACTACAATTGGACAGTAAGGAATGTTAAATGGGTTGATCCACATACCCACATGTGCAGTGGAACCTCAGTAGTAGTGCACACATTGGGACCAGCCATTTGTCCACTGTAGAGAGGTTGCCCACCCTTTAGAAGTGAAGCATATATATATTATCACAATAGAAAGTCCACTTTTGGTCCTCAAAGTGTGTTCTTTGTAGGGAGGTAATTTCTCCACTGTGCCATACAGTAGAGGGTCCATTGTATTTACATATTTATGTATACTACATAGTGCTGGAAATTTTCAAATTAATTATTAGTGTGTAACGGATTGATTTTTCAATTATCTGCTGGAAGTAATTAAGCGAGCATACGTAAATGAAAACTACTCCCACTTTATCATACTGAGTAGTCATCCAATAGACTTGATGTGGGGTCTTTAGAGTCCTTTGCATATTTCAGGCACTCTTGAAGTACAAAATTGAACCCATGGAGTGAAGGTTCTGGGCAATATGATGGGGGTATCTTCCCGTTCTACTCTCTTAAGTACTTCTTGTGATTAGTGGATTTGCTTGCACTATTAACAATAATCAGATTTGAAGTGAAATTACGTTGATTAATTGTCCCAATACTAATATTTATGTATATTTAAATCACCTGCAAGTCAAAATTTGCTTATATTATTATGCATATCATATGATATTAATGAACAACCAGGAAACTGTATGTAGTCAGGATTTGTATGGAAATGGTAAGAGCATTTGCCTGGTGTCATTTTCATGTTTCCTTTATGACGCAGGTGTCTGTGTCTGAGAGTGAGTACCTTCCCTCATGAGCTGGTGGCACTAAGAGATTTGAGGAAGTATAAAATCGTGGTTTTGGGTGACATTTGTCCAACACCTAGCATTGATTACTTCATACCTCAAGGATGTTGAAGGCACATGGTACAACCTCATAATTATGGTCCAATATGAAACCAGTCGAAGTGGGCTCAGTTGAGAGGTGGTCCTAATTGTGATGTCAAAGGTGTATAGAATACCACAATACGTGACGTCCTGGGGACAGAAAACAGTATTCACCTTTCTGAGGGGGTGTTTCAGTAGAGTTGCACTGTACATCGTCGTTCTTGCTTTCGATGTGTTATTTTCCAATGGTACTATGAATGGAATACACTGCCTCATGATGTACACCTCTTAGATGAGTATGCGATATAAACATCTCTTGGATTATGCATCAACGATCTACCATTCATTTAACCTTTATCTTATTTTCACATGCGATTGTTCACTGTATGTGGTTGGGTCAATTCCTCTCTTTCCCTCACTCAGGGTCGTAAGGTGCATGCCAAGATTGACAGAGAATTGAATGTGACGAGTTTGGATTCTCCAAAAGAAACTAAATTTGTTCCCAACGACATCACCGTGGTAGAACAAGGTGAAGGGACCGTACTATTCACAACAGTCACTCCTCATGCGTGACACCACATTCGTTCATGATTTCCTACAAAACCACAACCCTTAAACATTTTTTCCTGAGATGTATACGCTGGATCAGTACAATAACATACAATTTTGTTAGCAAGTACATACATACGTACGTACGTATTCAATACATGGCCACTGTGCCCAGGGGTTGTGTGTACCTCCCCATACATTTGTACATGTGTAGCATTGTAGTATGCATTTCATGCTACTCAGCTCCTCTTTATTAGGTATGTATGTTTCCCTCATCTTCCCGACACAGCATGTGACAATCTCCACTTGGCCCTTTACTGTTACTTTATATGTGAATATTATGTTCGTGTATTCTACTGCATTGTCTTTAGATGGTAGAAAGTATGACCTTGGTACTATTCCGAGGATTTTTTTCCACTCATCTTTTGCTCTTGAGAATCAGAACACATTTGAGGAGATTTTACCCATTGAGAACATTTTCGGCCTCGGGGACAAAGAAGCTGGAGATGTTGTAAGGAAACATCGAACACCTCCAACAGATAAACTACTTCATGAAAAGGTACTCTCTCTCTCTCTCTCTCTGTGTGTGTGTGTGTGCATGCGTGCATGCGTGTGTGTAACTACATACATGCATATACTGTTTCACTGCTATGTATTATTCACTGTGTGTATGTATGTTACTACTAGTCATTGTATGTACTTTTCCACTGTGTAGCTGACACATCACCTGGACCTGGTGGAGGTGCATCTGGGCTACCAGGTCGCACAGAGAGCGGATACATTTTTTGCTTCCATATCATCTCATGACCTGTTGAAGGACGAGATCAAGAAACTTCTTATAGATTTATCAGAATCAAGGTGTGTGTGTGTGTGTGTGTGTGTGTGTGTGTGTGTGTTTGTGTGTGTGTGTGTGCGTGTGTGTGTGTGTGTGTGTGTGTGTGTGTGTGTGTGTGTGTGTGTGTGTGTGTGTGTGTGTGTGTGTGTGTGATGGCATGCACATTTGTATATGTACATATGCATATACATATATATAACCAAGTACTTATGTATGTATGTACATGCAGTGCATACATTTGTTGTATACATATACGTATATGGCTCAAGACTATCAAGTTTGAACCTCGCTTTTTAATTACATGCACCAAGATTCTCTTGCTGAAGACATGATATGCTTACCACAGTAGATGCAGTCAATTCCTGTTTAAAGTACTTATCATTTACAGATAAATTTATTTTCATATTGACCACTACCAATGAAAACTTGATTTGGTGTTCAGCTACGTAAGTCCTTGCTATAAAACTCAGGTCTGAACTGTTCCATGTCCTGGATAGTCAATATGTATGACTCATCTTATATCAATTGGCTATGAATTGGAAAATGAGATAATATGAGTTCTAAGGCTATTTTGACTTAAAGACTAGCAATGCTTACATATTATTATATGTTTGTACATACGTATCTGCATTTCTGTACTATATACAATTACATATGTACCGATGTATGTACGTATATCATATATGTGCGTACATGAATGTGCACAGGAGTCACTTGAAGAGATCTGACAGCACAGTGGCCAACGACCACATCCACCTGCTGCACTACAGTGCCAAGCGCTATCGATGCCAACTTGTGTATAACAAGCTGAAGGTCCTATGGGCCGTCCAGCAGACCCCGCCCACCATCAAACTCCTCCTCAGCACCTCGGACTTCATTGGTGCCCTGGACCTCATAGCCAGCACTAAGGAAGCCCTACAGACAGAGCTGGTAGGGATCCATTGTGTGAGGTGAGTGCAACTGTAGTACAAAGAGTACAACCCTGCCACACAGTACTCCTTGTACAACGTAATCACCCAGTACTCCTTGTACAACCTAACCACCCAGTACTCCTTGTACAATGCAACCACCCAGTACTCCTCGTACAACGCACCCACACAGTACTCCTTGTACAACGCAACCACACAGTACTCCTTGTACAACTCCACCATCCAGTACTCCTTGTACAACTCCACCACCCAGTACTCCTTGTACAACTCAGCCACACAGTACTCCTTGTACAACTCCACCATCCAGTACTCCTTGTACAACTCAGCCACACAGTACTCCTTGTACAACTTGGCACAAGGAGTACTCTGTGGAGGCTATCTTCAGGTCTTGTAATAACACTACATACTATATCTGCTGGATAGACAGTGTACAGCAAGCACAAGTTTATCCTGCATACGTACTCACCGTACATTTGTCAGTTATGTACCTACATTCTTACATACAAGCATACACATGTACGTATGCATGCATCTCTTGGTATTTTAGGCATGTAGTTTTATTGTTGCTACTATTAACAATGTTTGTACTGTATATGGATAGCAACAGATTGGATACTATTCTTGTCCCTATCAGGCACTTGTATTCCGAACTGCATGAACTGGAGAAAGCCATCGAGAAGATGATGGAAGACGACTTTGCTGCTCTGGTCCTGGAGTACATCAAGGAGCTGGTGACGGAGCAGCAGAGAAGGGGGAGCTCTGATGGTGAAGTGTCTGCGTTGGAAGAGAGACTTGTGGCCGTTGTTATTGGACTCATTCGCCAGAAGAAAGTCCACTTCTTGTCTGCCTTGAGGGATGTCCTTCTTCCCTGGACTAAGAGTCTTGTTAGAGAGGTGTGTTGAGTATGTGCTCACAAATGCACTTGTATGGGTGCCACTGAGTTTGTGTACATGTTAACACATGTACACACTGTCCATTAAGTACACACGTATACAGAGTTTGGTGTATACGTGTGTGTATCTCCTACCATAGACTGCCAGGAAGCAGCTGAGAATGAGAGAAGGTGATTCTCCAGTAGAGTCTGAAGAGAATGTCAAGTACGTAGGTACTTCATGGTATTCTATGCACAGTGTTTTGTGTATGTGTGTATATACATACCTATATATGTATATACATTGACCTCTCTGTATTTTGTTTGTGCTTATATACAATGAAAGTGTGTTCTAACTGTTCTGACAACTCTTTCTGACACACTGGTCACCCACTCATTTGGCATACAGTTCAGCTTATGCACACTCTTTGCATAGTCAAATACATTGTAATACTAAATACGTACTTACGTATGTACATGTGCACTTTGTGTACGTATGTATGGATCTAAGTGTATACATATGTATCTATGAACTATTGTACGTATTTACATAATATTATGTTTATATATGCAGATCTACTTCTGTATGTACACGTGTACATACATGCATTCTTACTAGGTTGGGGTATACGTATAATACCTATAGTTTAATATACTTTTGATTGTGTTGGTCTTGCATTGTGTTAGAATGGGTGACTTGGTACGTGGTCAGGAATTCCGAAGCTGGCTTGATCTTCTTGAGTGTGTCTTCAAGAGAATGATTGACTGCCTGAAAGCTACCAAGGTGAACGTTGTAGCACAGCTCTTCACGTATACACTGCATATCTGTAACCACATTGCCTGAGTGCACAGACAGAATTCCCACTCATGTACAGAAAATAACTTTAGTACATGGAGTACATATGTGTGTACGTACGTAGGATTTCTGTGAGTGATGTTTCTAATCACAAACGAATTATTGTTTTTTGGTTGATTTTTGTTACCTAATGCAGAGAGCTCTTGATCTTCTCAAAGAAGTGATCAAGTCAGAGTGTGTGGACCTCAACATAGAGGGCAGTGTGTCTCCGGGCAGTGGAGACCTCCCTCGCTCTCCCTCTGCTACTGTAGCTTCAGGCTCCGTGCGCGACCTAGGTGCAGTTGTCAGGGATAACGGTCCTCACTCCCAATCTGAGATCACTGGAGTAGATTATGAATCGGTAGCGAGGAATTTGGAAGCCGACGAAAGAATGGACCAGCTGCTGATGGAGGATGAAGTCAGTCTGGCAATGATGTCTGGAAACATGTCCATGGCAACAGTTGGCATGTCAACAAGGCAGGAATCCACAGATGCTGACAAATTAACAGACCAAAGCAATTCAAAGTCATCTGAAGTCTCGAGTAGCAGCAGGTGAATCACTGGGTGTCTGTATGTGCTGTAATATCAGTTGGTAGCAGTACACCAGGACACATACGACACATACGTATGTATGCCTACACGCATATGTATGTACTTACTGGGAGTTGACCGATTGCATCCACCTTCAACTGTGCTGCACCAGTGATCTGTATAGCCGTGCAGAATGGCTAGTGCAATCACATCGTTCTGTTTATTCAATCTGCCAACCAGGATACAAATACACATTCATGCATGACAAATTGTTGTACATACGTACCTTTTAAACCTTTGGACATCAAGTATTCTATTTGCAGAGTGAATATACTGTACTCGGTGAATTATAATTATGTGTGGGATGTACAGGGTGTGCAGTCAGATTAGATGGGGTAAATCTGATAAGAGTGTAGTTTCAGAAACTAGAGAATATAGCCAGCACATGAGAAGCCAATGGCTGACTTTGTTGTTGTGTATGTTGTAGCTAAGGATTGCCATTATCAGTGGAGTGTTGTAGTTGTCCTCGAAAGCTTAGCATTTTGATGCTGACTACATTAATTTTATTTCTGAGTTTCTGGAATTATGCCATTATCAGAATTACCCCATTCACCTCACGTACTGTGTATTTCAGTTGCGTCACTGCCTTTTCCTAGTCTCTATGAGATTGCCATGAATGGAAGGATATCAGTGACCGACTGTAGGAGACTTCTCAGTGAGTGTCACGAGCTTCTCTGTACAATGGCAGACTTTGCTCACGGGAGGTGCACTAAGCTGCTGGGGTTCAGAGCAAAGGTGTGTACATGTGTACATACAATACCGACTTCTACACATATACATAAGTATGCACATACATATGTATTAATTTTACAGAATGTTAATTCACTGTTCTCTATGTATGGTATGACGTAAATATATGTACTGTGTGAGCAGACATATGTATGACATTGCATTATGATCCATGTACATATGTACATATGTAGTTTGATGTGCACTGAGAGTTTATTTGAATGTCTTCCTTCGATGTACCTATTGTGTTGATTTCTGTATGAATGTGGGAAAACATGTGTTGTGTCAAACATACGTACATAGTGTGTTTGTTCTACACATAGTAATACATATGTTACTCTGTACTCTATACTCTCATATGCATACAGGCTGGTAAATTGGAAAACCTCCATTCAAACGAATTCACATCTCTGGTGAGACTGATCGAGAAGTTTGTCAACAACACTGCAGATATTACTGGTCGACAGTGTCCGAGCTTGAGAGCACCTCTTCTGTCACATGTGAGCGAACTCCAGGACAACCACACACCCATAGTGTGTACATGTTGCATAGTGTTACCTTGGGATGTGGTAGCTAGGGGTCGTACTAGGAATTCGGAGGAGAAAGTATTTGCTCGTTGAATGTTTGTCAATCATAATCCTTTGCAAGATCCTCCAATGCAAAGTCATGTGAAAGTGCATACTACACTCGTTTATCTGACATGTATGGATAGTTGCATCCTTGCAAGTGATAACTGATGCTACCCAACATACAAGAACATTTCCATTCATTTGTGTGCATATGTAAATATGTATGTCTCATTTTGTGCAGTCTAAGAAATTTTTGGAGCAGTTTCACGAGACGAGAAGGACTAAATTGAGGTATGTACGACTTTGATTGTGTCACTTTTACTTGCTGAGAATAGTGTTACCCTGTGTAGTGAGTGTACTAAGTGTTACCCTGTGTAGTGAGTGTACAAGTGTTACCCTGTGTAGTGAGTGTACTACGTAAGTGTTACCCTGTGTAGTGAGTGTACAAGTGTTACCCTGCGTAGTGAGTGTACTAAGTGTTACCCTGTGTAGCGAGTGTACAAGTGTTACCCTGTGTAGTGAGTGTACTACGTAAGTGTTACCCTGTGTAGTGAGTGTACAAGTGTTACCCTGTGTAGCGAGTGTACAAGTGTTACCCAGTGTAGTGAGTGTACAAGTGTTACCCTGTGTAGCGAGTGTACAAGTGTTACCCTGTGTAGTGAGTGTACAAGTGTTACCCTGTGTAGTGAGTGTACTACGTAAGTGTTACCCTGTGTAGTGAGTGTACTAAGTGTTACCCTGTGTAGTGAGTGTACAAGTGTTACCCTGTGTAGTGAGTGTACAAGTGTTACCCTGTGTAGCGAGTGTACTACGTAAGTGTTACCCTGTGTAGTGAGTGTACTACGTAAGTGTTACCCTGTGTAGTGAGTGTACTAAGTGTTACCCTGTGTAGTGAGTGTACTAAGTGTTACCCTGTGTAGTGAGTGTACAAGTGTTACCCTGTGTAGTGAGTGTACTAAGAGTTACCCTGTGTAGTGAGTGTACAAGTGTTACCCTGTGTAGTGAGTGTACAAGTGTTACCCTGTGTAGTGAGTGTACAAGTGTTACCCTGTGTAGTGAGTGTACAAGTTTTACCCTGTGTATTGAGTGTACAAGTGTTACCCTGTGTAGTGAGTGTACAGTTGTTACCCAGTGTAGTGAGTGTACAAGTGTTACCCAGTGTAGTGAGTGTACAAGTGTTACCCTGTGTAGTGAGTGTACAAGTGTTACCCTGTGTAGTGAGTGTACAAGAGTTCCCATAGATGGTACAGTAAAGGGCCTTCTACTCTACGAACTATGGTGTTACCTAGTGTTGTGGGTGTATAACATAGAAAATTTACCTCAATCTGAACATTCACTGAATTGTGGCAGATTGATAAGAATTCATGATGGAGGAAAAATGCAGTAGATTAACAAGTTTGGTGGAATATCCAAATCACTACGACGTGTTAGATAGATTTCTCGGGCTGTACCATGGGCTGGTACCTATACCAGAATTTTGCTCTCTTCTAGTTTGTTGATGGACGGTGAGAGATGGAAGCAGAGTGATGTGCCTCCAGAGATACAGCAAGTTGTTATTGCCCTCGAAACCAGCAAGAGCAAAATTCTTGAAGTACAGACTCCTCTGACTCAACAATCTAAAGATTATCTTACCGTAAAGGGACAAAGTTTTTCTGTAGTGGGGTGAGTGGAGCCACTTCAGTGTATACTACCTACGTACGTATTCACATTCTTAACTCATTCTGGCAGAGTCCATGACTGCATAGTTTGCATATGTTGCTACATTTACATGCATAAAGTGTGTACAGTACTTAAGCTTGTACGTAGCATGCTGTGTGGGAGGGTTGCAGAAAAGTGCATGTCTGCACATTCGCGATGTGACACCTTCACTGCCATGAACACGCTTGTTAATTGTTCCCATTAACCTCTTGGCACGAATGTACCAGATACATAACAGATGTAGCCTAGCTGTCTAGGTGTGCTACAGTGGAATGAAGTGATAATTGACAACCCCGAGATCAATTTTACTTTATCACTGCTGTAACATGCCTAGAAAGGCTACATACATCTGTAACATGTACACACTGTTGCTTCATGCACACGACAATGCAATTTGTGAAAAGCTTATACCTCACAAAGGCCTTCATAATCACCACACTTTTATTACCGACTACAGTACTGCAACATACATGCATGTATACATATATTCTAAGTGTATATGAGCTTTCTTGACAAATATTGTGGGTAATACGGTACACATTGTGTCCGCAAATGTTCCATATCCTAGTTTTTGTTGTTTTTTTCCTTCCTTTGTGATAATATACGTATATGAAGACATGGATCTACATGTATGTAACATAGATAAATATGTGCATATCCCTTGAAATTGAGTTGTGATAATTGCTGCATGTACATACGTATAAATGTATGTGCACATACTTATGTGTGTAATAATATAATACATCCCACTGCTAACTTGTACAGGTACGTACTGTACATACATTGAACAAACTGTACATGTTGAGTCTATAATTGCTGTGTGTCCCTGTGGTTTAGTGTGGTACTTCTGCTGGTGAAGATCATGATGGAGTACTGCCAGTGTGCTGCTGACCTCCCAACTCTGGCTTATGACGTCATGGGCAAGCTGGTGGATGTTATGAAGGTGAGCAACGTTATCAACTTATGCTACACTTGCTTCATTGAGTCCTACACTCAGTGTTACATTCTCTGTTGTCCATACCACACTATGTGTGTGTACATGCATACTGCACTGTTTATGCATACCTATGTATGTATACACTTTTCTTCTACACCTCAATATACATGTATAATATGATAGGTATGTACTTTAGTGGATATTTGGTAATCCGTTACAATCCATATTCAAAAATGCGTTTGGTGGATTAACTGCATATTCATTAGTACCTGTATATTATATTGGTACTGGAAATTGTGGCGGATCAGAATATTTGGCTGATTAATGGGAATCCACTGTACACCATGTGCATACTTACATATGTACCATACATATGGTACATGTTATGAAAAAAGTTTACATATTGCAATGTAATTGTAATTACTGCACAAATTATAATTGTGGAGGAATTGTAAAATATTGTAACACAAATCATTCGTTACATAGTGTTATATGGCTTGCTTGGATAGCATGTACAGTGCATTACATTATCAGTCTTGTCTACATGGATGACTCTTGCAGTTTTTCAACACACGAGCATGTCAGCTGGTCCTGGGTGCAGGGGCTGTACAGTCCATTGGTATCAAGACCATCACAGCAAGGCACCTTGGTGAGTACATGTTGAAGTATTCACAGTAAACTAAGGTTCAAATATGTATGTATTATTATTATTATTGTTATTATTATTGTGCTGTAGTAGGGAACTCCCAAAAGAGCACATACAACAATCAATAAATAGGACAATAAGATCATAGGATCAATAAATATATATGTAATCCAGCATTCTTTACACATACTTAAACCACATTTTGAAATGTTATTCTCATCAGAGATCATAAAACATCCATAATGAAACATCCTCACTAATCTGCCATGTTATTCATTCCCAGAAGTACGTATGTTGGATTATCAAGATTCCCTCACTGTACCTGTACATGTGTATATCATGTTTCATGTTGTTGCTCTGAAATGAGGTACCTCATGAGATATACATACTCATATGCCTACATGCATGCTTGGATGTAGTGTGTTATATGCATAAGTTGTGTAGGTATGTGTACATGAGTATGTGTTTTTTACACGTACTTTCATAACATAGTGTTGATCTCAATCTAAAACAATGTTCACTTTCTTCAGGACTTGTGTATCGCTGCCTACAAGCCATCATTCTGTTAATACCTGATTTGAGAGGCTACTTCCAACAGTATCTGTCCAAGCAGCACACTGTTCTTCTGACACAGTTTGACCGACTGCTACAAGATTATCAGAGTCATTGTCGGGAGCTGGCCAAAAAGTTGAAAACCATCATGGAAGATGGCTTCGTTCGACACCTCACCAAGGTTGGATTCTGTATTTGCTGTACATATGTGAATTTTATCTCTTGCTCAAGTCGAAATTATGTATGCATATACATTCACACAATGTATACATACATATGTATGGACTGTATGTTTAGACGTATGCGAATCAGATGAAATCTATTTTGGACATTTTTACATACACAGTTGTATGACCTATGAGTGTGTCAACTGCATGCATCTCTGAGGAAGGTTACATTGTATTGTTTTGTTTCTCTGTTTGTAGTGGGAGTTCAAGGCACCCATTCCCTCCAACAGTTTTAAGGCTATTACAAAACAAATGGTGAAGCTTCACGAAGCTCTGGTTGACATCCTTCCCGAAGACCAGCTGAGTGGTGTGTTCGCTGGAATAGAGGAAGTTCTCTGTTACCACGTGCGACAGTGTTTGACGAAGGCGGGAATCACAAACAATGGCAGTACACAGCACGGGTGAGTTGCTGTTTGTTTGTTCATCCTCCAACAGGTAGCAGACACAACTACCAGGTTTCAGTACATGCTATATGCAATAGTCATGTACTGGTGTAGTGAATGGTAGACAATTTATACTGTTAATGACTAACAAGTTGGGCAATGTACGTACTATGGGTAGGTACGTACACGTGAATACAATATGAACTCTTTGGAACAAGAGACCCACAAAACTCTTTTTAGTGGAAATTTTTATTACATGTGTATTATAAGCATAGTATAGTATGCACTACTACTGGCAAAACATAGGTCCAAAAATGGTTTATGTGAAATAACGAGCAATTTGTGTGTGTACAGTATGTCTTAATACGTTTCTACTTTACTGTACATACATACTGGCTATTCTTCTTTTATCTGCTCTCACTACTGTCTATTTAAACTACCCTATCTTGCTTTTGTTGGGAAAATCTGTTTGAGTTCGGAAGCATTAGGAAACACAGTCTGGTCAAGAGTGAAGTTCTTCATCTGGACGTTCCAATCCTGTGGGTAGTCTTCAGCAGTGATAAACGGGTTTTCCTAACAACAGTTGGAGACATCTCAGTCAGAATCCCTACTCAACTACTTTATCTTATATTGTCATTTTGCTATACCATACCACGAAATACATTGTGATCTACATTACGTATCGTCAATACTTGTGATGAAGTACGTACATGCAGAGGTGTGTGTTCAGTACTTTTCCCTCTTACGTATATGCAGAGTGGTAAACTCAGAAATTACACACTTTAGAGGAACTATAGCCTCATTGGAAGGTTTGGACAAATTTGGTGAATCATTATTCAATATATGGACTTCATCAAATTAATACACAAATTTAGGCAATTTTATAGTAATTATTGTTTTTACAATAATAACACAATTATAAATCAATGTATGTGTATTATTGCTACATTAATTTATGAATAAGTATACAATTATATTATATACTTATACATTTACTAATAGTGAATATGCATGCCATCACAATTATACAGGTGATATAATAATAATAAGTGTAAGTAGGAAATTAGAAAATAATGAAATCATCTTAGAATTCATTACTTATATACTTATTGTATTATACCACTATATATGTGGCCATTCTCAAATGAACATTTCACAAACCCAAATATATGATGTATATACGTATGTATAGTGGTATAATATTGATGAAACATTCTTGTACAGAAGTTAATTTCTCAATTTTATATTATTAGTTGTCTAACAATAATTAGTGATAGCCTCAGTCTTGCTTCAAGTGTATGTCGAGGTGATAGCACATGCACTATCATTTGCAGGATGCTGTGATACATGCCCATGTGCATACAATTGAAATAAATGTGATAAATTAATGATAAGTATATTAATGTGCAATGATCGTGATAAGATACAAAGCATGATAATAATAGAAATTTTATTATATATAGGAATTGCAATTTAATGTCCACATGGTAAATTATTAAAGCAAAAAATATAATATTTGCTTAAAATGATAAACAAAATTATATATGATGTTAATAATAATAAATGAAAACAAATGATAGAGGTTCAGCACATTAATATTATACTGAACCTTTAGCTGAAACATACATAAACAACCTCTGAGTCATAATCTTCTCCAAAAAGTGGTTTCTTCAACAATGTGGAAACCTCATCACTATAAAATGAATGGAGTTTAAAAAGGTTTCTGCATGACAGTGCATGTGTTGATCTCAAATATCCAATGAACAACAGCGAAAACCCCATGGATGTACTAATGTATGTCTACACAATGCACCTACATATTATACGTACTTAACAAATTTAAAGATTATTAATAATAATATTGAAAAAAATACATTCATTACTTCATATACTTACGTACATGCAATCATCTGATACAGCATATTTCACTTTTGGATGGAGGAAAGAGTGGAAAGAAGTAGCACACACAGTGGTGTAAGACCCCATTTCTGTAAACCAGACAAGAGAACACATATAGACGGGTTACATTAATTCACCGATACAAACAATGTTGTTGAGAAAACCAACAAATAATTATTAGTGGATTTTTTAATTTGTATAATAATATTATATGTGAAATTGGATCAAATTAGGATAATCCAACAATCTCATGATTAATGACAGTCATGCACTCTCCACCTGGGAGTAGGGAGAAACACCCAACTGCCAGCTGAAGCTTCCAGGATGAGAACACGACGGCATGGTAGCACCTATATGCGCATGCTTAGTAGGACCCGGTGTCAGCCGCATGAAAGACGTGAATTTCAGCACACAAGGCCTAGGTAAACATTGATATTAACAACACAGTTATTTGCAACAAAAAGGTCAAATCAATTGGAACCTTCCTCAAATCAAATGAAAAGAGCATTGAACCAATGGAAAAATACTGTATTATATCACACTAAAGTGTAACAGAGCACAGTAATATTTACATACCTTTGCAGTACATCCAGTCACCAACATCAACCTCAGGAAGCATTAGATTAGTTGCCAGAATATCGTCTGGAGCAAGATAATTACCAAACACAGTACTACGGCATTGATTCACATGAAAAAGGTCTTCTTTCTTGTCTTTCTGATAATAACAAAAATAAATATTATGTATATTATGCTCATTCAGCACTTAGTTGCATCATATTAAATAGATAAAATAAATTAGATTAAATAGAGTTTTCATTAGAATTGAAAAGCTTGCCAAGTTTAAGTTCTATTCTATGTTGTCGTTCATTTCTTTCTTCACTTTCATGAAGATGTAGGGTTGGAAGGAAATTCACATGGGTAGCAGGGAAGCATTAAAATTAATGAATATTCTGTTAATTGCCAAAAATATTTATATATGTGAAAGCCTGTCAAATCACATGAAAACAATAAACAAAGTGATGAACATTGTACTATTAGTAGATATCTATTGTAACAGTTTGTCTGTATGAATAAGATGGTTAACATATTCAAAATAATAATAGTATGTACCTTGTTCAGTAACAAAGGGATGAATTCAAGCTTCTTTTGGAAGAAATAAACTTGAACGAGATAGGATCCAAACAACCCATCATTCAGGAAATACCAGAATTCCTAAATCAAAGTAAATGTCAATGAAACATCACCGAAAATTGTAACATTATCAAAGACACGATTGATACTGAGATTCACCTGGCATTCATGATTATCAAACTATAAATTGATTTCCATTATTATCAATTTTTAATCAATGTACAGAAGAAAGGGGAATGTTTTATGTGCATGAGTCTCAAGTCCTTGGTTCCAGAACAAACCTGTGCTAACACAAATATCCGCATGCTATTGCTTGAAACTAACCTAACCTAACCTAAAATTTCAAATCGAAAAAAAAAGAAGCTGATAATGTTGATATTATGTATTATACATATTCAAAATGTTGATAATAGTTTACAACAGGCACTACCAGTGATGTGATGATGCAAAAGGTACTATTACACGGAATAGCATTTAGTCATGACAGCTACTGATATGATTATGACTAACCCATAGTAATCACGTGCACATTACACATACACTCCACATACTCTTAATGTGAAGTAGCCTTGCTGATTTCTACTGTGTAAAGATACCTCTTTACAGACTACATGTAGACATGGTAGCATCACAAATATATTCTGACACAGTATTGGTCCTCCATGCAATAGAGTGCACTTGTGGGAAGGAATATTTCAGAGACTACTGCAGAAATGAAGTCATTCAGTTAGTAGTTAACCATGGTTGGGGAAGGTTTATTGCACAATAAGCCTGTGCAAGGCCTAGGGTTGACAAATTACATCACTGGATTTACACCAAACCAGCCGAAAAGAGACCAAAGTCTCTATCAGCTGGGGGACCAAAGTCCTATTTTGATGGCAACCAGTGATTACCTCCCAGTCATCCAAATCCTCAAAAAAGGAACCACAGACAGCTGTTTTGCTCTCATTTGAGCTCATCAGTGTGGTACACCCTGTACATCAGTTGGATGACTGTCTCCATCTTACCATTCCAACACACAAGTGAACACTTGTGGTCTTCGGGATAAGTGAGGATAAAGGAGGCTTACAGTCAAGGTGCGACTGCGTGCTCTGATGGTTGGACCAAAAGTGCAGTGCAGTCATGATTCAGATGACTGTGAGGTAATCACTGGTTGCCATCAAAATAGGACTTTGGTCCCCCAGCCAGTAAAGACTTTGGTCTATGTATTTTCAGCTGGTTAACCTTGTTTACCTTAGGAATATTATCCATCACATTGTATATACAAATATTAATTACATAATTATTTAGCATAATATACATAATAATACAGACATATGCCATGCTGTGAGGTAATTTATTACATTAGGCACTACAAATGCCTAATACATAAACCTGGTTGTGATGATTATCATGATAATTAACAAAATAAATGTGTTGATAATGAACAATAATAAACATACCTTTCGACCATTGTCACCGATTTTTCTTCTTGAGATCACCTTGGCAAATGCAGTACAAATAGAAGTAGCAAAGTACCTTCCTGGTTCAGCCATCACTTTGAGTCCAACAACATCACTGAAGTAAGTAGAAATGGCCTCGTTGATACTTTTCGAAATGTGACTGAATTTTTCTAAGGATCCCTCTTCTCCAGGAAAGCCTCCTCCCAAATTCAAGATTGTCATCTGCATTCCGTGAACACCTTTTGCATAGTCAAACACTTCACGAGCCATCTTAATCGCTTTTTGATAAACTGTATAATCCACACAGTTGCCAATGTGAAAGCTACATACAAGGTACACATTATAATTAATTGTGTTTGTGTGTGTGTGTGTGTGTGTGTGTATGTGTGTGTGTGTGTGTGTGTGTGTGTGTGTGTGTGTGTGTGTATGTGTTGTGTGTGTGTGTGTGTGTGTGTTGTGTGTGTTGTATGTGTGTGTGTGTGTGTTGTGTGTGTGTGTGTGTGTGTGTGTGTGTGTGTGTGTGTGTGTGTGTGTGTGTGTGTGTGTGTGTGTGTTGTGTGTGTTGTATGTGTGTGTGTGTGTGTTGTGTGTTGTGTGTGTGTGTGTGTGTGTGTGTGTGTGTGTGTGTGTGTGTGTGTGTGTGTGTGTGTGTGTGTGTATGTGGTGGATCAATCAGCTCACCATACACCAGTGACAGATAATTTAAGCCTCTTAGCCACATCAATGAGGTGGCATGCTTCATGAACTGAAACACCAAATTTCATTCCCATCTATATATATATCATTATTGAAAGAGAGTCATATTGTATATGAAATATCTAATATTTTTGTGAACAAGGTGACAATTGCAACAGGTTGTTATTTATAAACTGTCAGGTGACAATGATATAATATTAATTATTAGACACAGTGAGACTTGTTGGTAGACTAAGTATGAGATAATGCTGAAGAGCACATACGTAGATATGATCATTTACAGAGTTCAAAGTTAACACTGTCAGTAAATTTACCTGTATATCAGACAAAGGGTTCTCAATACTCAATCGCACAAGCAGGCTGGAAGACACTGCTAAGTTGGCCATTTTATATACGTAACTCAGCTTCATTGTCAAACACTGACAACTGAACTCCCACAGATGCTGCATACCTTGTTAACAATAAATGCCAAAGCAATGTAATAACAGTAACGTATGGAAGGCACTACGTACATATATGTACGTATATTGTCTACTGAAACACTGTGACAAAATGTGTACTATATGCATTTAAAAGTTTTGTATACATTATATACTGCAAGGTTATGTGCAAACACATACAAATGAACATGCAAACACAAACTACACACATACATACACACACACACACACACACACACACACACATACACACAAACACACACACACTTAGCACTGTGTTGAACAATGTAATAATTTAAAATTACATACACACAATATGTGTTTAGTCAATGACAAGAATATATACCGTATGTCTTCTGGGTCTTTACATGGATGGGCATAAATAATGTCCAAAGGAGATACACCAAGAGATAACACTTTTTCTATTTCTCCTCTACTGGCACAGTCGAATCCGCAACCAAGGCTAGCTAGAATCTTCATTGTAGGCAAGTCATTGTTGGCTTTCACAGCTACGTACACATATTGTGCATGTAGTAATAGAATGAAATACAGACTGTTACATACGTACGTAGGTCTGATCATATTTATAATCAACAGCACTAATAAACATATTAGTTATGTCCCTTCCACACAGGATGTGAAGCACAGTCACACTTTGAATTAATTATCAAGGGCATCATGACTAGCTTGTGTCATGGGATGGCAATTTTGTTATTACTCCATCCCTAATATCTGTATGACACATGACAATGTTAAATACGTACCAGAGATCTTCTCACTACTTAAAATACAATGCCATGTTTGAAGTGCGATCCAACTATATTATAATATTATTGCTATAATATTCTTGTAGCTTACACAACATTTGTGAATAATTTATGGGGAAGCACATAATGGGACATCATGACACAATATTTTGGCCAGCCCCTGGACCAATGTATATAACTTGTGATCATGCAGTGGAGGTACACCTCGATTTATGGAACAAGACTAGGAATTTGGTGTAGTGACAGTCGTAGAACAAAGAAAATCTATGTTTGGAAGCCTATAAGGCTATAAATGATCCTGATACATATATAATATATATATATATATATATATATATATATATATACACTAACAACACCAACATGGTATCCACAACAAAACACAATTACAAAGTAACAGAATTGAAAACAAAATACACTATACACAGAGCTAGTCTAGATCCTCTGTCCAGGTATCAAAGGAATTGACCACCCTCAATTTTTCATTGCTATCCCTACCAGACATCTCTCCTTGTTAGAGTAATTTAAAACAGTTGATAATTGGATATATGGATTCTAGGGCACTCAGATCACAGAAAGTATTGGAGCTACAGACTTCAAATAAAGTGCATCATTTATATAGGTCTCTCTAAGATAGCATATCTCACATACTATGATGTTTGTACCATGCGCATCTTTGCAATAAGGATGATTGAGATGGCATCTCTGAAAGAATCTATTTTCAAACAACACATGCAATATTAATTTTTATGGTGGCCAAGAGGTATACGGGTGCGAATTCCAAACTCCGAATATTTACCGACTATTATCCGAAGTCCACCATCCTACGTATGTTATATTGCCTAGGTGCATGAATGTATTAACAACTGCGAGGTAGTCTATACTCTGAACTCCAAAGTACGTATGTACGTATATACTGACGCAAATCCAAATTCCCACATCCTATGTTATACAAAGCGAAAAACTGCCTACTCATTTCAATACACCTACTCAGTGATGATTTGCCACCATTTTGAGGTGCGTATTAGTGCTAAGTAACACCCTACATGATCAATCCACTCATGGTGCAATTCTCAATCATTTTGAAGCTTAACATGTAAGCAATGAGATGGACATACACCGATGCCCATCAATGTTCTCATGTATGTACATGATAAAATATGCCATGTTTCCAACATACCGAGGAGGTGGTTTTTGGAGAGCATACCAGGTAGTGGTTATTGATAGAAAACTTGACGATCGTCGTTTAGATTATTTTAAGGTACCTATCACAAGACTATGTTTTCCAACAACATAAGGGGTCAAAAGGTAATAATTGCTCTTTGAACGTCTGTGTTTACCACACAGTTGCATTCTATGGTCGTGCCCATTCCCAGAGATGGAATGATTCACCACTGACCAATAAAAATGTTGCAAGATTTGCATCCAAAGCAAGTCAAAAATGGCCTAGAATGAACATATTAGGGCCACACTGAGGCCCCAAATAATTGAGTGCATGCATGGGTAGGAACTTCTGCATGAGTCCACTACAGACCAGAAGCAATAAGTCAAGAACATAAAAACTCACTGATGCTTGGAATTTTGTGTGTGTGAGAGAGAGCTCACTCGTTCGTGTGTGTTTGCATGTGCATGTGGGTTCGGGTGTGCACGTTTGTAAGTGTGAGAGTCTTGGCACATTTTGGTGTTTGTCATCTATGCAAACTCAAACTCAAAGGCTTCTTAATCATTTTTAATATCCACTGGCACAGTTCTTGAGTAGGTTAGCAAGAATAACGTTTGTTCACATGGCATTGTCCTGTCAAACATATTGTATAGTGTTGGTGTCAGTAGCATAAGAACTATCAGTCATGATGATGAAACAGTATATATTCTGCACTAGGTGGTTCTTGAGTTGCTATGTAGCAACTGTGCTGGAAATAAACATTTGAAGACTAATATCGGGTAACACGCATGACAGATGTTGGAGATGACATGGCAATGGAATGTACATATCAAATATACCGCTGAATCTCAAGTATGAACTGCAAATACATAGTCGCATTCATGAAATTACTAGCATTATTATGTCATGGTTGTTATGCTACTGACACAAACACTATACAATGTGCTTGACAGCGAGAGAATGCTAATGTGTGTGCAGTGTTTTATAATTCCCTACTTACAAACTGATTGATCAACTGTCACTAAAATATTTAAAGATCTTAGAATGGAGTCTATGCATGAATGATAGAACACCAACACATGTCAGCACACATGCAAGTACACACATACACACACACACACACACACACACACACACACACACACACACACACACTCTCAAGATATAGTAAAGACATGAATGCGGTATTACCAAATATTATAGAAAAATGGTGTATTTTTAAAAGTTGATGTCATGATTTCATCGTAAACACTTATAATAGCACAAAAACATTGGGAAAATATAATATAATAATTATACAGTAAATATAAATAGTTTTTCGAAGATCAAAATTTGCGCCGATATATCCCCCAGCCGCCATAATATTTGGACAATATCTCACAATGTCGTGTCTCATCAATTTCGATAAAGATATCAACACTTGCAAATACAGTCTTTAGCTTCACTACTAGCAGATACAACTTTGATCTGTAATTATAAGTACAAGCTAGTCAAGGTAACAAGGTAGTCGGTTATTCCTCCATCAAGTAAATAAAATCTACCTTAATTGGAGATGTACCGAAATTTAGATTATCTGAATCGTGATTAAAAAAATCTCGTTCAACCGCGATCGAATCAAGCCAGTTATGTGAAATGTGTAAGGTAAGCGCGGGTATTTTCGAATAATACCTAATTCCGAACAGTTCATCTCTCACCGTATTATTTCCAAGAAACTATCTTTTATAGTTAATATTCTTAATTCTTACACACCAGGTGAGAAACAGCATTCTTTGGTCTGCTCATTATTGACCGGATGAGGTGAAAAATCGACGTGTTCGGAATTAACGACTTTTCGAAATTACCCCCGCCTACCTTATATATCAAGATACAGCGGCGCCTATTACAGTGTGTACCCTAGCTCTTACCGTAAAAGGGTCTGACTTGCTTGAGATGGTCTTCCCAGATTTTGTAAGATCTCGGAAGCTTATCGAGACGAAACAAGATGAACGGATCCCTTTCTCTCCTACATAGACTCTTGTATATTTCGACTATGTCGCCACTGTTAGAATCATCCGCTCTCGGATTCGGTAGAATAGTGACGTCGATATTTTGAGATACCGAATCCTTCTCTGTCATCCGAATAGTCAAGAGACGATCCATCTTCTCCCGGCGTTGCTGTTATTAGGTCTCAATATTAACTGAAAGAAGTGTGATAACGCAGGTATGTACGTACGTTTGGGAGGTGAACCTGGGTGACGTAAACAAAATGGCCGAAGAAATTCACCAGGACACTGACTCGAAAATATAAATGTCATTTTTAATAATTGTTTTATAATTGAAGTTGACATGACTGGATGGGCGCCTATAGTACTTGAACAACCGTGGGGGTGGACGCATTTAGGAGCGCTTATGATGTACGTTTGCGCCTAACAAATTTCCATCTTTATGCACTTGGGCAGAGTGATTAAACGCCATGCGGCGACTGTAAAGCAAGGGTACTGAGGTGCCTAGATCTAACCGAGCAACCAGATAACATTTAAACAATGATCACGAGACGCCGCTGTCATTCATCAGACGATACAGTCGATTTCGTCTCTTTTCGAATCGCATTGGCGGGGTGTGTGTGTTCCCGTTCGTATGCATCTTTTTGATGTGAGACCTGTTTCAGTGAGGATGGAACACCCGGATAATAGTCATGGATTACCCCGATTATTGTCCAGGTGTTTCGTCCTCACTGAAACAGTTCTCGCCGTATCAAAAAGATGCATCACGTACAACAGGGAACGCACATGCCTACTGTATTTACATACACAAAGAAACAAGACCTGAGACATACTAGCACAATGCAGCTAAAACCAAAGGAAGACAATGAGGCTTGTGTGGACATATTCATGTATGCGTTATATATGCATGTATGTATGTATGTATGCATTATAATAACTATTTGCATAATATTATTATATGATACACAATATGTATGTATGTATGTATGTTCATGTCTTAGTGAATGTACATGTGTTTTGTATGTTTGTGTCAGTCAATAAAATAACTACATATGATCAATCATATTCCCATTTTGTGGAGTAGATGATGAAGCAGAATCAGTAATGCTCCAGTATAAAGTGTGTCAGTTCAAACTGGTCTGTGATGTCGTGCGATGATGACATGTATGTATGATGTGATACTGATGCCACAGTTTCTGAGATGACCTACATTGCCACATATTGCATCAGTTGTTATGTAACTGCTCTTATCTATTACACAAATATTTCGCTTATCACTCCACCCATAACATCTAAAGATACCAAGACAGTTTGAACTCAAACAAATACTTCATGGCTTCAACAGTCGAAGAATCAACAGACTTGGACAGTGGATGTGCATCAATGCTGAAAGCCATCGAATTGGACCATCCATAAGCAGACAATTCCACAATACCTTCTTACATGCCTTCTTACAATGTCATGCATTTGGACTTGACAGCAATAAATTGACACTTCATTTTTAAATTCCAAGTCTATATTTTATAGTTTATAACATTTCTATAATAAATTTGCTTTGTGTAAAAAAGTGATACATAGCTAATCAGCCATGACCAGTTATTCTATACAGTAATGGGGGACATATATATTATATCATACATCACATCTTTTGAATAACTGGTTTTATAAGACATGTAAATGTGAGGCAATCCATTTACCATGCACGCAAATCCAGCATAATTAAAACTATTAGATCATCATTTAAATAATTGTCATTGAACCACCAGTATAACAATTCAATCATGCAAAGTTGAAAAATCTTTCATCAAATAAAATATATATTGAAAAGTATGTGTTTCCGATAATAATATTATATCAATGCGCAGAAATGGAGAGTTAAACCAAATGCATTTACTATGGCACTCTTTTGATACAGACAAAACCCACAGTCACTGGCTTGGCTGTTAATAACCATTTCTCTTCCTTGTAATCAGGTGTGCAGTCCTTAAATTTCAGACTCTTCTGACTCAACAATCTAAAGATTATCTTACCGTAAAGGGACAAAGTTTTTCTGTAGTGGGGTGAGTGGAGCCACTTTAGTGTATACTACCTGTGTACGTATTCACATTCTTAACTCATTCTGGCAGAGTCCATGACTGCATAGTTTGCATTATGTTGCTACATTTACATGCATAAAGTGTGTACAGTACTTATGCTTGTACGTAGCATGCTGTGTGGGAGAGTTGCAGAAAAGTGCATGTCTGCACATTCGCGATGTGACACCTTCACTGCCATGAACACGCTTGTTAATTGTTCCCATTAACCTCTTGGCACGAATGTACCAGATACATAACAGATGTAGCCTAGCTGTCTAGTAGGTGTGCTACAGTGGAATGAAGTGATAATTGACAACCCTGAGATCAATTTTACTTTATTACTGCTGTAACATGCCTAGAAAGGCTACATACATCTGTAACATGTACACACTGTTGCTTCATGCACACGACAATGCAATTTGTGAAAAGCTCATACCTCACAAAGGCCTTCATAATCACCACACTTTTATTACCGACTACAGTACTGCAACATACATGCATGCATACATATGTAGTATATTATGAACACAAATCATCTCAGAAGTATTGCCCATACATGCTTGCATATTCTAAGTGTATATAAGCTTTCTTGACAAATATTGTGGGTAATACGGTACACATTGTGTCTGCAAATGTTCCATATCCTAGTTTTTGTTGTTTTTTTTCTTCCTTTGTGATAATATACGTATATGAATACATGGATCTACATGCATGTAACATAGATAAATATGTGCATATCCCTTGAATTTGAGTTGTGATAATTGTTGCATGTACACACGTATAAATGTATGTGCACATACTTATGTATGTAATAATATAATACATCCCACTGCTAACTTGTACAGGTACGTACTGTACATACATTGAACAAACTGTACATGTTGAGACCATATATTGCTGTGTGTCCCTGTGGTTTAGTGTGGTACTTCTGCTGGTGAAGATCATGATGGAGTACTGCCAGTGTGCTGCTGACCTCCCAACTCTGGCTTATGACGTCATGGGCAAGCTGGTGGATGTTATGAAGGTGAGCAACGTTATCAACTTATGCTACACTTGCTTCATTGAGTGAGTCCTACGCTCAGTGTTACATTCTCTATTGTCCATACCACACTATGTGTGTGTACATGCATACTACACTGTTTATGCATACCTATGTATGTATACACTTTTCTTCTACACCTCTATATACATGTATAATATGATAGGTATGTACTTTAGTGGATATTTGGTAATCCGTTACAATCCATATTCAAAAATTCGTTTGGCAGATTAACTGCATATTCATTAGTACCTGTATATTATATTGGTACTGGAAATTGTGGCGGATCAGAATATTTGGCTGATTAATGGGAATCCACTGTACACCATGTGCATACTTACATATGTACCATACATATGGTACATGTTATGAAAAAAGTTTACATATTGCAATGTAATTGTAATTACTGCACAAATTATAATTGTGGAGGAATTGTAAAATATTGTAACACAAATCATACGTTACATAGTGTTATATGGCTTGCTTGGATAGCATGTCCAGTGCATTACATTATCAGTCTTGTCTACATGGATGACTCTTGCAGTTTTTCAACACACGAGCATGTCAGCTGGTCCTGGGTGCAGGGGCTGTACAGTCCATTGGTATCAAGACCATCACAGCAAGGCACCTTGGTGAGTACATGTTGAAGGGTTCACAGTAAACTAAGGTTCAAATATGTATGTATTATTATTATTATTGTTGTTGTATAGTTGTGGTTAACATCAAAGGAAAAAGTGTGCATTGTTTTTTGTAATTGCACACTTTTTTGACCTTTTCAACCGCAAGAGTGCTCGATTAGTAATTGTCAGCTTTATGCGCCCATGTTATCATAACAATCTGAATCATTGCAACAATTGTGTTTATTCTGAAGGAGGTGGAACTCCGGATCGGCGAAAAACTTAACAGGCTTGCTCGGTTTCATGGTTCTGATGTGCCGCTGAATTGCTATTAAAAGAACGCGGAGGATTTTCGGAGAATAAGTCATTGCGCCGTCTTATTTCCTTGCCTCCGTCACAAATGAACCAAGCCAATACGCAAGAGTGCCTTTATTTTCAGTCATTAGCACGTTTTCAGGGCACTTCACTTGAGGCTTGTGTTTATTCCGTTCTTCAACCCATGCAGCGAAGGTTTTGAGACCACACGATGTAGATAGCTGTGTGTCCTTGGGTTGAAAAGGTTTGGACATAATCTCGAAGTCGTCGTCGTCGATATCGAAATTGAAACGCCTAGATGACAGCACGTTTTGAAGTCATTTCAGCCATAGCAGCTACTGAAAAGCAGGTGCTGACTAGCTATATACCAACCTCCCGCCAGAAAACTAAGCGCTAGAGGGCGCATACAACAAGTAAGTTATTGTATGACCAATTGTGCATTGGCACCTTATTGCACAATTGGTCATACAATAACTATTACTTATTGTGCTGTAGTAGGGAACTCCCAAAAGAGCACATACAACAATCAATAAATAGGACAATAAGATCATAGGATCAATAAATATTTATATAATCCAGCATTCTTTACACATACTTAAACCACATTTTGAACTGTTATTCTCATCAGAGATCATAAAACATCCATAATGAAACATCCTCACTAATCTGCCATGTTATTCATTCCCAGAAGTACGTATGTTGGATTATCAAGATTCCCTCACTGTACCTGTACATGTGTATATCATGTTTCTTGTTGTTGCTCTGAAATGAGGTACCTCATGAGATCTACATACCTATTGTGTACTCATATGCCTACATGCATGCTTGGATGTAGTGTGTTATATGCATAAGTTGTGTAGGTATGTGTACATGAGTATGTGTTTTTTTACTCGTACCTTCATAACACAGTGTTGATCTCAATCTAAAACAATGTTCACTTTCTTCAGGACTTGTGTATCGCTGCCTACAAGCCATCATTCTGTTAATACCTGATTTGAGAGGCTACTTCCAACAGTATCTGTCCAAGCAGCACACTGTTCTTCTGACACAGTTTGACCGACTGCTACAAGATTATCAGAGTCATTGTCGGGAGCTGGCCAAAAAGCTGAAAACCATCATGGAAGATGGCTTCGTTCGACACCTCACCAAGGTTGGATTCTGTATTTGCTGTACATATGTGAATTTTATCTCTTGCTCAAGTTGAAATTATGTATGCGTATACATTCGCACAATGTATACATACATATTATGTATGGACTGTATGTGTAGACGTATGTGAATCAGATGAAATCTATTTTGGACAGTTTTACATACACAGTTTGTATGACCTATGAGTGTGTCAACTGCATGCATCTCTGAGGAAGGTTACATTGTATTGTTTTGTTTCTCTGTTTGTAGTGGGAGTTCAAGGCACCCATTCCCTCCAACAGTTTTAAGGCTATTACAAAACAGATGGTGAAGCTTCACGAAGCTCTGGTTGACATCCTTCCCGAAGACCAGCTGAGTGGTGTGTTTGCTGGAATAGAGGAAGTTCTCTGTTACCACGTGCGACAGTGTTTGACAAAGGCGGGAATCACAAACAATGGCAGTACACAGCACGGGTGAGTTGCTGTTTGTTTGTTCATCCTCCAACAGGTAGCAGACACAACTACTACTTGTACCAGGTTTCAGTGCATGCTGTATGCAGTAGTCATGTCCTGGTGTAGTAAATGGTAGACAATTTATACTGCTAATATGCACATAGTCCAATACAACATATTATATGCAATAGAAATGTGTTTACTATAATTTCCTGCCTTGTTCTCACGCAAGTAATCCTAACAATGAAACCTGTCTGGTTACCTGTGCTGTATCATTGACCTGTGCTACATGGCTTATGTACGCACAGATGTGTTCATACTAGAGTAATTGTTCATGTCATCATGCTATTGCTTATGTACATGAATAGTTGCCTGACCTTGTACAATGTATTTGAGATGTCCTCATTGGATCTTACTTTTATTTGTTGGGGAAATCCATTTGGATTTGGAAGCATTAGGAAACACAGTCTGGTCAAGAGTGGAGTTCTTCATCTGGACGTTCCAATCCTGTGGGTAGTCTTCAGCAGTGACAAACGGGTTTTCCTAACAACAGTTGGAGACATCGCAGTCAGAAATCCCTACTCACTTACTTTATCTTATATTGTAATTTTGCTATACCATACCACAAAATATGTTGTAATCTACATTACATATCGTCAGTACATGTGATGAAGTACATGCAGAGGTGCGTGTTCAGTACTTTCCCTCTTACGTATATACAGAGTGGTGAACTCAGAAATTACACACTTCAGAGGAACTATAGCCTCATTGGAAGGTTTGGACAAATTTGGTGAATCATTATTCAATATATGGACTTCATCAAATTAATTCACAAATTTAGGCAATTTTAGTAAACAATTATAGTAATTATTGTTTTTACAATAATAACACAATTATAAATCAACGTATGTGTATTATTGCTACATTAATTTATGGATAAGTATACAATTATATTTTATACAACTAATAATTATACAATACGTATATATATATAACAATATATATACAGTAATAATAACATTATACATGCATATTAAACCATACATATATGCATACATTACGTATATATGATATAATATAATAATAACAAGTGTAAGTAGGAAATTGGAAGATAATGAAATCATCTTGGAAGTCGATATACTTGTTGTTTTAGAGTCTCAGATCTGCCATCCTGTGCCTGTTCCTGTGAGGAACCTAGCAGGTCAACTGGACACTGCAACACACACTTTGATAATAACTGGAATAGTGGAAATATACACTCAATTTCATTATTATAACTAACTTAATGTATTTTGGCAACTATAGACTACCTAATATACTAGGAGCTGTAGGGGAATGTGAAGGATTGTACTACATATTATTGGATGGACCATTGAACCTACACTACATTGTGTCAAGTTACAATGTTCACAGTACATTGTTTGTGGAGAGCAAGTGAACGTGAACACAGAGTACTCCAATTACCACTGTTGTAACATGACAGGGAGTTAGGTGACCTACCTAAGCCATAGGAATATCCCCATGTACTGCAATATTGATTATCACATTTCATCCAAAGCAGCTGTCAGCAATGGGAACTTGAGGTTGACTACAGTTACTGAAATACCACCATATCCTCACATGCATACCTTGGAGGTCTACAAAGCCACAGTACACCTGGTGGGAGCTAGCAGTTAGTTGAGGTGAGCTACTCTCTGATAGTGGTCATGTGGTCTGGGATGTACACTTTGGTTCTTCCTCTCTGTAGACTGTGTGTGTGTGATCCTCTGTCAGACTACTGGACAACTTCAACTCTTGAACAAACCAACACAACTGGTAAAGTAAGTGCAGTTGACACACCAGCACTCACTACAAGTTGACACACAAACACAACACGTACAGTGAACACCATTCCTGACAGTCCTCACCCTTCAAGGTGATGGAGTGGTTCACTGTTCTCACAACTCTCTTATTAGCAACAACTCCCTTCATTGCTAGCTAGTGTCTCTCTTCTCTCAGTCCATCTCAGTTTTATTTGAGGAGAGAACATGTCATTCCTGGTCCTGTCCACCCTGGTTGTGGTCCTTGCTGGGATACAAATCTCCGAAACAAGCCAAAAAATTGAAAGTGTCGAATTGGAGTCCTTTAGAATTGGGATGTCAGTTACTGCTGTCTATACTGCCCCATCCGTTTGGCGTACGATAGTTAGTCTCTGGAATAATGTTGGTGGCATTGTACTTAACATGGCTTATCGTAAGAATTTCAGGGGGTTCCAGGATGTGTTAGTCTTGAGCAGCCGGCCTACACCTGGTGGTGAATGGGGCCCACCACAGTATGTCAGAAACTTCACCTTCACTCCTGGGACCATAGTGGCCCTCACGGCTGAAGCAAGGTATGGTCATTTCTCCATCATAGCCAATGGACTGCAGGTAGCCACCTTCGACTACAGAGCTGGACTGCCAGTGGAGTCCGTGAAACATTTGCAATTTAGTAGAAATTCGGGAGATTCTAAACTTGTGAGTTTACAGATTGGATACTGAGTCAGGATCTTGATAAGGAGTTGGATGAGGACTTTGAACTTGATTAAACGATATTTACTAATATGATTAATTAATAATTTAGAATAATAATATCATGATAATTATGTAAGACAATTCAAACTACAACTGCTGATTTCAATTAACTCTCAAAATCTGTATTGTCTCATTAATAATGTGTTATTATAACACTGAAGAATACGATTATCAATGTATTGTGTAAACAGGAGATGATTCAGGACCCCGACCTCCTCAAGTACACGCAATGATATGAGACTAAATAATGCCAATCACAGACAATATATTATTTGTATGCACATACATCACAACTATAGTAAAATATACATGTCAACGTTCAGAGGGGTGTGGTGGTGTTAACATCTAGAAGTGTATGTAGAGGGGTGTGGTGGTGTCAACACATAGAAGGGTGTGTGGAGGGGTGTGGTCACCAATGTTACACTTGATTATCACTGACAAATAATAATTATGACCAACTGATCATATGTGAAAGAATTACTTCCTACAATTTCCTGAAGTGGACAAATGTGACAAATTTGTCACTCGTATCAACCACAGTATCAAGTGCGTACACAACTACACAGGGCATGATAGAACCATTAATGATTTCCATCAATGACCATTATACTCAACACGGCTGTACCCAGTACATCATGAGCATCACTTTGACACCAAACACTTTGGTACTGGGTTTGGATACATAACAGTTCAAGTAATTAGACAAAATACTTGCAGTGTGTACCTACACTACAGTGTGTGTGTGTGTGTGTGTGTGTGTGTGTGTGTGTGTGTGTGTGTGTGTGTGTGTGTGTGTGTGTGTGTGTGTGTGTGTGTGTGTGTGTGTGTGTGTGTGTGTGTGTGTGATGCGTGCATGTGTATCAAGCAAACATTATGTTGACCCATAATTTACCTGAATATGAGCTGATATCTTACTATAGGCATGTCAACAATTGACCACTTTACAGTCAACTCAGATGTACAGCACATATGCACAATGTCCTGGAATGCTAATGATATGCTCAATGGTTAGGGTAGGTAGGTATGAACACAAAATCCTCTACTGTTAACACAATATCTGGATGTGTATGAAATAACATGTCTTTCTGTGGCTATCGCATCATTGTGGGAAGTGGTGGGTGATCACTGAGTGTTAACATCAAGAGGACCTCTGTCCCACATCCTGCTGACACACTGATACTAGTGTACCAGACCAGTTGTGGTGAAGTCCAGTGACCATCACCTATCAACAATTGAGGATATTCGGTCCATGGTGAAAGTGATCAAGTACTAGGAAAATCTCACTATCACAGTTGACTGTGTACGATGATGCAACTCTTGTAACATTTTAGTACTATTGATCATATTGTGATACATACATATACCACTATAATATGTATATGTATTAATATAATATAAATGAGCCATGATGTGATCAGGACACTTCAACTGGAAGGTCTACAAAACCACAGTACACCTGGTGGGAGCTAGCAGTTAGTTGAGGTGAGCTACTCTCTGATAGTGGTCATGTGGTCTGGGATGTACACTTTGGTTCTTCCTCTCTGTAGACTGTGTGTGTGTGATCCTCGATCTGTCAGACTACTGGACAACTTCAATTCTTGAACAAACCAACACAACTGGTAAAGTAAGTGCAGTTGACATACCAGCACTCACTACAAACTGACACACAAACACAACACATACAGTGAACACCATTCCTGACAGTCCTCACCCTTCAAGGTGATGGAGTGGTTCACTGTTCTCACAACTCTCTTATTAGCAACAACTCCCTTCATTGCTAGCTAGTGTCTCTCTTCTCTCAGTCCATCTCAGTTTTATTTGAGGAGAGAACATGTCATTCCTGGTCCTGTCCACCCTGGTTGTGGTCCTTGCTGGGCTACACATCTCTGAAACAAGCCAAGACTATGCCGAAGTGGAGTTCTTTGGAGTTGGGCAGTCAGCTACTGCTGTCTACACTGCTCCAGGTGATGGACGTACGACTATTAATCTGCTGGATGAAGATGGTGGTGTGGTGCTCCACATGGACTATCGCTTTGAGTGGGGTGGAAATCCGAGTACTGGAGAACCGTGGGAGGACATCTTGATCCTGAACACCAAGCCCGCTAATGGTGGGTGGGGCCCTGAACAGCACGTGAACAACTTCTACTTCACTCCCGGGACTAACGTGGAGCTCACTGCTAAAGCAGAGGACGGTCAGTTCGCTATCACAGCCAATGGACTGCAGGTAGCCACCTATGACTACCGGCTACCAGTGGAGACCGTGAAACGTATCCAGTTTTCGACAACAGATGGCTCAGGATCTGAGCTTGTGAGTTTCACCTTTGGATTCTAAGATGTCAGACTTTGGATTTGGAGTCAGATTTAGACTTGATTAAGGGCATTAGTGTAATCGTATTAGGCCATTAAAATTACTGTCACTTTTAAAGCCAATTCCTTAGGAATTGTGACTTACTTAGGACTCAACATTTATAATCTCATTATTATGCTGTTATATTTGTACCAGTTTATTTCAACATTATTTGATTCAACTCCAGTCAATTATTCCCCACGGTGCTGGTCAACCTGAGAGGTGACCAGCACCCTGCAATGTACCTTAGGAATATATATGGGAATTTAATATCCTGTATAAATTAACTAAGTTGCGTATCAAATGGTACGTAGCATCTTGCTTCAAGTGTTTGTGCAAGATAACAGCTAGCACCTATAGTATGTATACATTTTTTTCTTGCGATGGTTGAAAGTATATAATTTTTTTATATAGACACTGATAATATAAAAAATGAAGATCTGGTAGGAAATTAAAAATGAACTAGTAGTAGACATGTCTTAAAGCAGATTGTTTCGGTACTAAATAGCATGTATACGTGTCCACATGCATGCACTTGGAAATACAAAATGCTGTAAATTGATAATAAGTAGAAAAACGCAATGATATAATATACAAAACATAATTATAACAATTGTAATAGCAATTGTGATTCACTGTCCACATATATATTAATTATCAAATTTATATGATGGCATATATACAAATAAATTATATAAAATTATAGTATAATTTATCAATAATAAATAATATTATTCAAAAATGTAATACTAAAAATTATAAAATAAATGATAATAAAAGATGTAGTACATTATACTGAGCCTTTAGCTGAAACATACATAAGCAACTTCTGAGTCATAATCACAAATTTCTCCACAAAGTGGTTTCTTCAACAATGTGGAAACCTCATCACTATAAATGGAGATTAAAAGGGTTTCTGACAGTGCATGTGTTGATCTCAAGTATCCAATGAACAACAGCGGAAACCCCATGGATGTACTAAATGCAGGTGTAACTTCCAAAGTGTAATCTAGCCAATGTGTTAGTAATTATCATGACATGTCAACCACCTACTTAACAGATTTATGTATTACATCATTTGTTTATTTATTACTTTCATTACCACACATACGTACTTACATGCAATCATCTGATACAGCATACTTCACTTTAGGACGGAGGAAAGAGTGGAAAGAAGTAGCACACACAGTGGTGTAAGATCCCATTTCTGTAAACCAGAGAACACATACAGATATGCTACATTAATTCACTATTACAAAAGATCATGCTGACTAAACCTTTCATACCACATATAAATTTGTTCAAATTGTATGCATGAAATCGAATCAAATTTAGATAATGCAACAAATCTCGTAGTCTATGTACTATTTTTTTGATGGATGTGGTGAAGTAATAGGATTTCACCATACTACATGTACATGACATGAGAATACAGTATTTTGCAATAGATTTAACATAATTCACATTTCTATTTGATATTTGTTGCATAATATTTAACAGAGTTTTCATAACAATGGACAAAGTTTCATAACAATTGACAGATCTGTATGCATGTACATGAAATCTATGCCAACAGTCTAGATTTGGTCTTGTATATGAACAAAGTTGCTCTATCTAAGAAAATCACTGTTTCAGTTATCTTCCTCGTCTTGTCTGCCTTCATTATTTAAGAGGGTGAACAAGTTGCAAAACCTACCAGAATTCAGTCGTATTTTACGTTGCTGGCAAATATATATTATTATCACTAATCATTATATCCCTCTTGAAAGACTGGAATTAAGAGCCAATTTCATGAGCACAAAGTAAGCATCAATATGAATGACAATACAGTTACTTGTAATGAAAAACAGTCATTATCAATTTTAATGAAATTTCGAAACAAAAAGAGCATTGAACGAATGGAATTACCGTACTATATTAGGTGCAACATGTAACAGAGTATAGCATTATTTACCTTTGCAGTACATCCAGTCGCCAACATCAAGCTCAGGAAGCATTAGATTAGTTGCCAGAATATCGTCTGGAGCAAGATAATTACCAAACACAGTACTACGAAAGCGATTCACATGGAAAAGGTCTTCTTTCTTGTCTTTCTGATAATAACCAAAAAAAATATTAATATGAATATGTTCATTCAGCACTTTCAAATTGTTGTGCAATATAAAATAGACAAATTAGATTATAAATAGAGTTTCATTAGAATTGATAAACTTGCCAAGTCTAAGTATATTCCATGCTGTCGTTCATTTCTTGACTAAAACTAATATTTCTAACCTTCCTTCACTTCCTTGAAAAGAAGTTTGCATGCCATTTGGGTATGAGGGAAGCATTAATATGAATGGAAATTCTGTTAAATTCAATATAAATATATTTTCATTGCATGGAAAGCCTGCTGAGAAAACGATAAACCAATTGTATGGAATTATACACTGTATTATTAGTATATATGTATGTATCTACTGTAAAAGTAAATAACAATGAAATAAAAGATAACGGAATAAAAATATTCGACATATGCATGTTGTTGTACCTTGTTGAGTAACAAAGGGATAAATTCAAGTTTCTTATGGAAGAAATACACTTGAGAAAGATAGGATCCAAACAACCCATCATTCAGGTAATACCGGAATTCCTAAATCAAAGTAAACAATGGAATACAACAGAAAATTGTAACAAAGATACAATTGATACTGAGGTCCACCTGGCATTCATGATTATGTTAGTTAGTGCTTAAATATATAAGAACAAACCTGAAATTCCAAATTAAAAGAGAACAAATAGGCAATACAAGATGACAATGTTGATAATAGTTTACAACAGGCACTACCAGTGACACAAAATGTGAAAGGCATTCAATTAGGGAATGAAACACTTAATAGCATTAAGTTATAACAGCTACTGATGTGTTTATGAATGACTCTGCTGATTTTTCTACTGTGTGCAGAAATTTACCTCATTACAGACTAGTAGATGTGGTGGCATCACAAATATATTCTGACATAGTATTGGTCCCCCAGTACACATGTGGGAAGGAATTTCCCAGAGACCTGTCACGAAAAATATGGTCCACTGCCAAAAACAGTCCCGGGGACCGGAAATAGCAGCAAAACCAGTTCATGCGGACTGGTTTCCGACGTCCTAAATGGTCCGCTTGTGCCTAAACCTAAACTTAACCCCAACCCTAACCCTAAACCTAAACCTAAACCCTAACCCGGACCCTAATCCTAATCCTAACCCTAACCCTGACCATTTTTGATGGTATATTGAGTCCCAGGGAGACCAAATATGGTGCCAAAAAAAGTCCGGGGGACCACTCTAGGCGGGGACCACTTTTCGTATGACAGACCACTACAGATCAGAAGTCATTCAGAAACTATGTAGATAACCTTGCTTATACTTTGGAATTATCCACCAAATTGTATATACAAATATAAAATTATATAATATTTAGCATAATATATGTATGTCATGCTGCAAGGTAATTTATTGCATTAGGTACTACAAATGCCTAGTACACAAACCTGGCTGTGATGAGTATGGCTATAAACTAATGTATTGATAATGAACAACAATGAACATACCCTTCGACCATTGTCACCGATTTGTCTTCTTGAGATCACCTTGGCAAATGCAGTACAAATAGAAGTAGCAAAGTACCTTCCTGGTTCAGCCATCACTTTGAGTCCAACAACATCACTGAAGTAAGTAGAAATGGACTCGTTGATACTTTTTGAAATGTGACTGAATTTTTCCAAGGATCCCTCTTCTCCAGGAAAGCCTCCTCCTAAATTCAAGATTGTCATCTGCATTCCGTGAACACCTTTTGCATAGTCAAACACTTCACGAGCCATCTTAATCGCTTTTTGATAAACTGTATAATCCACACAGTTGCCAATGTGAAAGCTACATACAAGGTACACATTATAATTAATTGTGTTTGTGTGTGTGTGTGTGTGTGTGTGTATGTGTGTGTGTGTGTGTGTGTGTGTGTGTGTGTGTATGTGTTGTGTGTGTGTGTGTGTGTGTGTTGTGTGTGTTGTATGTGTGTGTGTGTGTGTTGTGTGTGTGTGTGTGTGTGTGTGTGTGTGTGTGTGTGTGTGTGTGTGTGTGTGTTGTGTGTGTTGTATGTGTGTGTGTGTGTGTGTTGTGTGTTGTGTGTGTGTGTGTGTGTGTGTGTGTGTGTGTGTGTGTGTGTGTGTGTGTGTGTGTGTATGTGGTGGATCAATCAGCTCACCATACACCAGTGACAGATAATTTAAGCCTCTTAGCCACATCAATGAGGTGGCATGCTTCATGAACTGAAACACCAAATTTCATTCCCATCTATATATATATCATTATTGAAAGAGAGTCATATTGTATATGAAATATCTAATATATTTGTGAACAAGGTAACAATTGCAACAGGTTGTTATTTATAAACTTCTAACAGGTGACAATGATATAATATTAATTATTAGACACAGTGAGACTTGTTGGTAGACTAAGTATGGGATAATGCTGAATAGCACATAAATATGATCATTTACAGAGTTCAAAGTTAAGACTGTCAGTAAATTTACCTGTATATCAGACAAAGGGTTCTCAACACTCAATCGCACAAGCAGGCTGGAAGACACTGCTAAGTCGGCCATTTTATACAACTCAGATTCATTGTCAAACACTGACAACTGAACTCCCACAGATGCTGCATACCTTGTTAACAATAAATGCCAAAGCAATGTAATAACAGTAACATATGGAAGGCATTACATACGTAATATATATTGTCTACTAAAACACTGTGACAAAATATGTACTATGAATTTAAAAGTTTTGTATATATTATATGCTCACTGCAAGGTTATGTGTAAACACATACAAATGAACATGCAAACACAAACTACACACATACACATACACACACACACACACACACACACACACACAAACACACAAACACACTTAGCACTGTGTTGAACAATATAATAATTTAAAATTACATACACACAATATGTGTTTAGTCAATGACAAAAATATATACCGTATGTCTTCCGCGTCTTTACATGGATGGGCATAAATAATGTCCAAAGGAGATACACCAAGAGATAATACTTTTTCTATTTCTCCTCTACTGGCACAGTCGAATCCACAACCAAGGCTAGCTAGAATCTTCATTGTAGGCAAGTCATTGTTGGCTTTCACAGCTACGTACACATATTGTGCATGTAGTACCAGAATGAAATACAGACTGTTACATATGTAGGTCTGATCATATTTATAATCAACAGCACTAATAAACATATTAGTTATGTCCCTTCCACACAGGATGTGAAGCACAGTCACACTTTGAATTAATTATCAAGGGCATCATGACTAGCTTGTGTCATGGGATGGCAATTTTGTTATTACTCCATCCCTAATATCTGTATCACACATGACAATGTTAAATACGTACCAGAGATCTTCTCACTGCTTAAAATACAATGACATGTTTGAAGTGCAATCCAACTACATTATAATGCAGCATAATATTCTTGTAGCTTACACAACATTTGTGAATAATTTATGGGAAAGCACATAATGGGACATCATGACATACAGTATTTTGGTCAGCCCCTGGACCAATGTATATAACTTGTGTGATCATGCATTGAAGGTACACCTCGATTTATGGAACATGCCACTAGGAATTTGGTGTAGTGACAGTTGTAGAACAAAGAAAATCTATGTTTGGAAGCCTATAAGGCTATAAATGATCCTGATACATATATAATAAATATATATATATATATATATATATATATATATATATACACCAACAACACCAACATGGTATCCACAACAAAATACAATTACAAAGTAACATAATTGAAAACAAAATACACTATACACAGAGCTAGTCTAGATCCTCTGTCCAGGTATCAAAGGAATTGACCACCCTCAATTTTTCATTGCTATCCCTACCAGACATCTCTCCTTGTTAGAGTAATTTAAAACAGTTGATAATTGGATATATGGATTCTAGGGCACTCAGATCACAGAAAGTATTGGAGCTACAGACTTCAAATAAAGTGCATTATTTATATAGGTCTCTCTAAGATAGCATATCTCACATACTATGATGTTTGTACCATGCGCATCTTTGCAATAAGGATGATTGAGATATGGCATCTCTGAAAGAATCTATTTTCAAACAACATGCAATCAATATTAATTTTTATGGTGGCCAAGAGGTATACGGATGCGAATTCCAAACTCTGAATATTTACCGACTATAATCCGAAGTCCACCATCCTACGTATGTTATATTGCCTAGGTGCATGAATGTATTAACAACTGCGAGGTAGTCTATACTCTGAACTCCAAAGTACGTATGTACGTATATACCGACACAAATCCAAATTCCCACATCCTATGTTATACCATAGACAAAGCGAAGAACTACCTACTCATTTCAATACACCTACTCAGTGATGATTTGCCACCATTTTGAGGTATTAGTGCTAAGTAACACCCTCCATGATCAATCCACTCATGGTGCAATTCTCAATCATTTTGAAGCTTAACATGTAAGCAATGAGGTGGACATACGCCAATGCCCATCCATGTTCTCATGTATGTACATGATAAAATATGCCATGTTTCCAACATACTGAGGAGGCAGTTTTTAGAGAGCATACCAGGTAGTGGTTATTGCTGGAAAACTTGACGATCATCGTTTAGATCGTTTTAAGGTGCCTATCACAAGACTGCTAGGATTTCCAACAACATAAGGGGTCAAACGGTAATTGCTCTTTGAACGTCTGTGTTTACCACACAGTTGCATTCTACGGTCATGCCCATTCCCGGAGATGGAAAGATTCACCACTGACCAATAAAAACGTTGAAAGATTTGCATCCAAAGCAAGTCGAAAATGGCCTAGAATGAACATATTAGGGCCACACCGAGGCCCCAAATAATTGAGTGCATGGGTAGGAACTTCTGCATGAGTCCACTACAGACCAGAAGCAATAAGTCAAAAACATAAAAACTCACTGATGCTTGGAATTTTGCGTGTGTGAGAGAGAGAGCTCATTCGTTCGCGTGTGTTTGCACGTGTGAGAATCTTGGCATGTTCTGGTGTTTGTCATCCATGCAAACTCTTAATATCCACTGGCACAGTTCTTGAGTAGGTTAGCAAAAATAACGTTTGTTCACATGGCATTGTCCTGTCAAACATATTGTATAGTGTTGGTGTCAGTAGCATAACAACTATGAGTCATGATGATGAAACAGTATATATTCTGCACTAGGTGGTTCTTGAGTAACTGTGCTGGAAATAATTAAACATTTGAAGACTAATATTGGGTAACATGCATGACAGATGTTGGAGATGACATGGCAATGGAATGTACATATCAAATATACCGCTGAATCTCAAGTATGAACTACAAATACATTGTCACATTCCTGAAATTACTAGCATTGTTATGTCATGGTTGTTATGCTACTGACACAAACACTATACAATGTGCTTGACAGCGAGAGAATGCTCATGTGTGTACAGTGTTTTTTTTAATTCCCTACTTGCAAACTGATTGCTCAACTGTGTCACTAAGATATTTAAAGATCTTAGAATGGAGTCTATGCATGAATGATAGAACACCAACACATGTCAGTACACAATACACACACACACACACACACACACACACACACACACACACACACACACACACACACACACACAAGATGTAGTAGAAGACATGAATACCAAATATTATAGAAAAATGGTGTATTTTTAAAGTTCTTCAGACAAAATGCACAAAAGTTGATGTCTTGATTGCATCATAAACACTTTATAAATTATAATAGCACAAAACAATGGGAAAATAAACATAATATTACAGTAAATACAAATATCCTTTCGAAGATCAGAATTTACGTCGGTATATCTCCCAGCCACCATAATATTTGGACAACATCTCACAATGTCGTGATCAATTTCGATAAAGCTATCAACACTTGCAAATACAGTCTTTAGCTTCACTACTAGCAGATACAACTTTGATCTGTAGTAAGCACAAGCTAGTCAAGGTAACAAGGTAGTCGGTTGATCCTGCATCAAGGAAATAAAATCTACCTCAATCGGAAATGTACCGATACTTAGATTATCTGAATCGTGATTAAAGAATTAAAAAAGTCTCGTTCACTCGCGATTGAATCAAGCCAGTTATGCGAAATGTCTATCAAGATACAGCGGTGCCTATTATAGAGTGTAGCCATAGACACTACATAACCTAGCTCTTACCGTAAAAGGGTCTGACTTGCTTGAGATGGTCTTCCCAGATTTTGTAAGATCTCGGAAGCTTATCGAGACGAAACAAGATGAACGGATCCCTTTCTCTCCTACATAGACTCTTGTATATTTCGACCAAGTCGCCACTGTTGGAATCATCCGCTCTCGGATTCGGTAGAATAGTGACATCTATATTTTGAGATACCGAATCCTTCTCTGTCATCCGAATAGTCAAGAGACGATCCATCTTCTCCCGGCGTTACTGTTATTAGGTCTCAATATTAACTGAAAGAAGTGTGATAACGCAGGTACATACGTACGCTTGGGAGGTAAACCCGGGTAACGTGAACAAAATGGCCGAAGAAATTCATCGGGACACTGAATCGAAAATATAAATGTCATGTCATTTTTAATAATTGTTTTATAATTGAAGTTGACATGACTGGATGGGTGGACGCCTTTAGGAGCGCTTATGTTTCAGTGAGGATGGAACACCTGGACAATAGTCATGGATTACTCCAATTGACATGACTGTGTACGTGTCAACATGACATGACTATTGATGAAACACCCAAACAATAGTCATGGATTACCCCGATTATTGTCCAGGTGTTTCGTCCTCACTGAAACAGTTCTCACCATATCAAAAAGATGCATCACGTACAACAGGGAACGCACACGCCTACTGTATTTTCATACACAAAGAAATGAGACCTGAGACATACTAGCACCATGCAGCTAAAACCAAAGGAAGACAATGAGGCTTGTGTGGACATATTCATGTATGTGTTATATATGCAAGTATATATGTAATATGTATTATCATAATTATTTGCATATATATGATATATAATATGTACAGTATGTATGTATGTATGTTCATGAATTAGTGAATGTACATGTGCTTTGTATGTTTGTGTCAGTCAATAGAATAACTGCATAATCGATCATATTCCCATTTTGTGGAGTAGATGAAGAAGCAGAAATCAGCAATGCTCCAGTATAAAGTATGTCAGTTCAAACTGGTCTGTGATGTTGTGTGATGATGACATGTATGTATGATGTGATACTGATGCCACAGTTTCTGAGATGACCTACATTGCCACATATTGTATCAGTTGTTATGTAATTGCCCTTATCTATTACACAGATATTTCACTTATCACTCCATCCATAACATCTAAAGATACCAAGACAGTTGGAACTCAAACAAATATTTCATGGCTTCAACAGTCGAAGAATCAACACACTTGGACAGTGGATGTGCATCAATGCTGAAAGCCATCGAATTGGACCATCCATATGCAGACAATTCCACAATACCTTCTCAGTGCACATGCATTTGGACTTGACAGCAACAAATTGACACTTCATTTTTAAATTTCAAGTCTATATTTTATAGTATATAACATTTCTATAATAAATTTGCTTTGTGTAAAAAGTGTTACATAATCAGCCATGGCCAGTTATTCTATACAGTAATGGGGGATATATATATTATATCTTACATCACATCTTTTGAATAACTGGTTTTATCTTAGACCTGTAAATGTGAGGCAATCCATTTACCATGCACGCAAATCCAGCATAATTAAAACTATTAGATCATCATTAATTTTAAATAATTGTCATTGAACCACCAGTATAACAATTCAATCATGCAAAGTTGAAAAATCTTTCATCAAATAAAATTATACATTGAAAAGTATGTGTTTCCGATAATAATATTACATCAATGCCCAGAAATGGAGAGTTAAACCAAATGCATTTACTATGGCACTCTTTTGACACAGACAAAACCCACAGTCACTGGCTTGGCTGTTAATACCCATTTCTCTTCCTTGTAATCAGGTGTGCAGTCCTTAAATTCAAGCGTAGCAATTTCATGGGTCAAGGGTTCACACTGGCAGGGTATTGAGCTTCCTCCGGATCCATAGCTGGCCGGCAATCGAATGTTATAAACTTTATCTTTTACTTTGGGATCCATTGCTCTATCACACAATGTTTGTTTTTGGTTGCTTTGACGATTTTGTTCCTTATTAGTGTCATGTACACTTGCAGGTGAATCCTTCTTCGTTTCATACTTTTTGAAAACACTAGCCACCTCCATACCAATGGTCACATTCAGCCTCAATGGAAGACTCATGTTTTTGGCAATTTGTGTTCTCATTCTGACAAATTCTCGTCTTCTTATGAGGCTGTACGAATCAGAACTACTACCAATGCATGTATTTTGAGAAAGAAACGGACATCCCAGACTCAATTCCATGAAGGAATACAGCAATATGAACAAAACAGACCATGATATTGATAGATTCATCCTCACTATATACTCTGCAGCCAAAAGCTGAAAATATCTGTTTGGCAGTATATTGTTATCCAACTTTTCAATCCTTAACACCACTATATATGATATCTTTGGTTAACTGTTACAGCTTAACTTGCCAAAATGTTTAGTGATCATCATATTTATAGCCATACTGCCCTTGTTTTGAGATACCGGCACAATTTTGGAAACAAAGGGGATTAATTGCCAACGTGTGACATCCTTCCTCTAACTTCCTCCCTCGCCTACTACTACCAGGTACTTGTATAGAGTGATTAAATGAAAATGGTTCCCATAATGGATGTCCTGTTGTTAATACACATTGTAAGTAGAGACACTCAATGCAACTGAGATAATGTTAAATGTAGACTACACTTATGACGTGTGCATTTGCACTATGGGAAAGCTATATATATACTGACCATGTATCATGCAGGAAAATACCAAACTTCTAATACTGACTACTCCACTGTTAGATGTAATTGGTTGGAAATGTTCAGGGAAAGTTACTGATAAAATTTCAGAATTCACGATTCTGATGAATCTTTAGTGTACACATAAGGTTTCAAAATGGCCGTTGGAACATAGTATGGTGCCTAGGATGACAATACATAAAACTGAACCAACATTACAAAGTACAGTAACTGTTACAGTAACAGTATATGAAACCAAAGTGCACTCTACTCATACATAGTAGGCACATATCATCAATAATAATTATTATTTATCACATCCAGGTACAGTTTATAACTGATTACTATGCTAGACTAGATATAAACCATACACTATAATGAGTAGCTAAATCACTCAATTTTGTCATGCTCATGAATTTCCTGAATTTGTATGTCTGTACGCATCACTAAAAATAGCCAATGAAAGTGCCATATTAGCATTTTCATACTCCAATTGTAGACTTCATCACCAGCTCAGTACTAATTTATAAATCTTAAACAAGAGTACTGAGTGTATATTTTTCACTTCAACACTAGAAAATCTCAAGCTAGTGCTGTTTTCACAACGCAATATATTGAATAGTGGCGATTCTGTAAAATGTTCTGCTAAAATTCCCAAAATTTAATTCAATTTTCTACATGTGTTTTCTTCCGACCCATCGTCCTTCATAATTGCCCATATTTGACTGAAAATGACATACTGTATGTAAATTGAAAATCCTTACACCAGTGTACACGTCATATTGCTATGAGAGAGTACATATACTACACCATTATAACTTTATAGCATCCGTTACCATAGTAACAATACTATTATACAGCAATTTTATAATGTATAAAGCGCTAGCAACAGTATAAAGCGTTAGCAACGGATGCTATAATGGTCAAAACATGGACACTTGGGCATTAAGACATATAAAATACACTCGTGTCCATGTCTTAACCACTAAATATATACCAGGTGAATAAATTATATGCCATAATTATATAATACAAATTTTTACATTTTTATTTACATGCTAATTTTCTGTTCAAAAAGCACTTAGCCCATACAATGAAATTAAGAGGAATAAACATATATTACTATATATAACTATATATATATACTTATACATAACCATGCCTTTGTGATGATCTGAACATGAGATATGGGAGAATTTGGTACTGATTCACGATAGATTGAGTGATGGAGTAGCCATATATAATGATACAATAATTAATTACAATAATATCATAATTATTGCAATAATAATATAGTTACATTACATAATTACAACAAGATGAATACATGCTTTTATTGCACTTACAATGTATCCTTGCAAATATTAATGGTGACAATTCAATGAAAATAATTGTGATTATGTCATAATCTCATACTGAATTATCATGATAAGCATTATTCCCAGAGTGTTATACCTAATAGGAGATTTTATTGATAGCAATTGAAATAATAAATTTGGCAGTCATATAATAAGCTACACCATCACTGTAATACTGCATATTGATCCGAATTAATTATTAATCATCTCAATGAACATGACTACATTCATACTACTACTACTACTACTACTACTAATAATAATAATAATAATAATAATAATAATCTCAGTTGCGATACAGGTTGGAAATTCAACCTCTGTGATGGGTTCTCTCATTAATAAAAATAATGATTGCAATAGTGAGGATTTTATTTAGCTGCATGTAGTGATTTTATTATTATTGTAATTATTATTATTATATTTATTTTATTTAATTGTAAAATATGCGTATACGTATATATGCATAACTTATGTGTATTTTATTTAATTGTAAATATGAGTGTAATAATTATATCATTACTTATCATTATTTTTATATCACCACCACACATCATTTAATTAATAATAATAATAATAATAATAATAATAATAATAATAATACATACATACATACATACATACATATACGATAAAATCAAATAATACAGAATTAATATTATATAAACTTGAGTATAATATTAATTACTAATCTAATGAGCCCAAGGCTCACATCAATTAGTCATATGAGATTTTTGTACATCCAGAGTATAGATGTGTAATTACAAATCAATTTCTCTCAATGATGCTAATTAGAATAGATGCACTTGACTATTACATGAGATTGAGTGCCTCTACAGTATACACATTATATCTGTAGTATGTTCTAAACCCACGCGAGATACAGAAGCTACTTCAAACAATATGACGAAAAATTCAATAATTACCAATTCAATCTACTCTACATACGCCTAACTCTATCATGAGGTACTACACATGTGTGTTGTGTGTGCATGCGTGTATCCGGTGTATGCTAGCACGTGACATATACAGCACAAGATACAAAAATCACATAAGCACATATGTACAAGCACATGTAACTTAACACATGTAATACACTGTTAACGTTAATTTGTACGCTGCAAATCTACTTAGCCTACAACATACATCATGAAGGCCACAGGACAGTCATTGTGGCATGAATAATTAGCAAAATGTATAATGTACACTAATGTACAGACCTCTAATTTGGGAATACATTTTCTAAGTAGAAAAATTTTTCATCCTCCAAATATAGGACAAACGTCAATACTTTCAAGCTGTATGAGTCATGACGTAGTTGTGCTGTAAACAGTCTGAAAATATAAAAGGCTTCCAATTGAGACTACCACAGTTACTCGTTCAATTTCATATTTCAACTTTGTTGAATTTGCAGTAATATATAATAGATTGCTATACGTATCGACGAAGGTTGCAATTTTATTGTGACTCGTTTACTTTGTAAATTCTTCGTAATCATCAATTCAGTATTTCATTATCAAGTAGCAATACCATGAAACTTCCCAGTTTGAAATTGTATGTGCTTTGCTTTGCATTCAGTTTTTCAATGATTGGGTGCTTCGGAGATGATGTTTCCAAATGTCCACTAATCATGAACAAACCCTGCCAGAATATTTCCTATGATGACATCATGACTTGCCTGGAGAACGGGTCTTATCCAAAAGTAAACGATATCACCATTGACTTTACAAAGCTTTTGAGTACCACATCAGTAGAACAGAGAAGCCCCTCGTCGATTAACCCTGACTCAATCAATACATCAGGTGAAGCGAGTTCAATCCAGGATCTAATGAGGGAATCTGTATGTCCCTGGACAACGTACAACCAAGGGTACAATAATACCATTCCTCGTGTTATAGCACATGCTGTATGCAATTCCACAATTCAGTACAGTTATGGCACTAATCAGGTTAGTGGTGAAACAAGAGACGTGTATTATTGCTCCGAGATCATTTACCCTGTCAATGTCTTAAAATGGACTTGCGATGGTGAACATCTGGGATGGACGATGGAAACAGAATATGTTGTCATCGGTTGTGGACTTGCACAGTAATTTACATTGTCTTTTGCATAATGGCATATCATTGTAACATTAGCACACAATTATTATAATTATATGGATACATGCAAGACTGTATACAAAATTAATATAATAAATCACATAAAGTCAATTACACAATTATAATTATTATCATTAATAATATGAGTCTATAAGCCTTGTGACTGGATATTAAGTAATGATAATTGTAATCATATCTGTAATTATATACCTTGAGTCTTCAGCTGCTATAGTAAATGACCTATTATAATAAGCACTTATTAATTGATTCAATCAACAATAACATTTTTCATCTATTAATTTTGTTTGTCAATGGTAACTGCATGTGAAACAGTCTATGCGCTGTCAAGACTATTAAATCATTGATTTGAATCATTGTTCCTGCACGTATCAAATTCTCCCATCTGAGCTTATGAATTAGGCTGATGGCTGATTTCACAATATCCATGATAATAATGTTTTGCATAATCATCATTTGGGGCTCTACCCTTAGGTTGGATGTGTAACATGATAAGACTCTAACTTCCAATTATAGATTATGTCCACTGCAATCTAGTATGAATTCACTCAGAGTTGTGTGGGGTATACTAGGCCATAGGCGAAGTTAGTCGAATCATAATAATTTGAAGTACAGCTAGTGCTCAGTGAACCCGACGACAGATATACTGAATTCGATCGTCGAAGAAGAAGAAAAGTTAGTTGGAACGCCGCTCAGTCAGAAATGGAAGGAATAATCGTTAAACTGATCATTTTGCTCGGTGTAGTCCATTTCAAGTTCGGATTAGCCCAAAACATTTGCAGTGATATCCTTAACTTGGACTGCGAAAATACAATGGAAGTGAATGAAAGACTGGCTCATTGTATTAACAATGGGAGCACTCTTCCGAACGTGAACGTCGAGTTCCCAACCGCCAAGTTTAACAGTGGTGGTACGGTTTCCGGTACGGCAACCGTTACTTGTCACAGTACGAGTCGTCACGGTGGCGCAGTGTGCGAGTGGGATTACGCAATGGACGAAGACGATCACAGGATTCCTCGCTCTATACGACAGGCCGTTTGTGTGGATGACACTACAGTATACTCCACGGTTAGCGGTAAGAACCGAACAGATTACCAGTGCCGCCGGATATTCTACCCGATAAATGTGCTCAAGTGGGCTTGCGAAAAAAGTCAATTGAAGTGGTCCTTCACCCAGCAAGTGGTCAGCTTCGGATGCGGCCTAGAGAAAGTTCTTAGTTAACAGCTTGAGATTGTGACTTTTACATTCATTGTGTGATTATCATACACTATTAGTTTACAAAACTTACCCACTGTATCATTATGTCCAACTTATATGCACCACATTTACTTGTTGATTAATTTTGAATGCTATTATAACTAAAGTATAATTGTCAGATTTATTCAGATTATAATATATGATACGTTTTCATACATTTTAATTGTTCATTTTGCACATGCTGTATGCAATTCCACAATTCAGTACAGTTATGGCACTAATCAGGTTAGTGGTGAAACAAGAGACGTGTATTATTGCTCCGAGATCATTTACCCTGTCAATGTCTTAAAATGGACTTGTGATGGTGAACATCTGGGATGGACGATGGAAACAGAAAACGTTGTCTTCAGTTGTGGACTTGCACAGTAATTTACATTGTCTTTTGCATAATGGCATATCATTGTAACTTTAGCACACATTATACTTATTACATACACAATTACATACAATGTACATGTGGCACGTTAATAATAGTGATTCATTGATTGATTGATATACCTTGAATATTCAGCTGCTATAATAAATGACCTATATAATAAGCACTTATTAATTATTGATTCATTCAATAATAACATACTACATCTATTAATTTTGTTCGTCAATGGTTACTGCATGTGAAAAAGTCAAGGCAGACTATTAAATCACTGATTTTGTATCATTGTTTCTGCAATTATCAAATTCTCCCATCTGAGCTTATGAATTAGGCTGATGGCTGATTTCACAATATCCATGAGAATAATGTTATGCATAATCATTTGCGACTCTACCCTTAGGTTGGATGCGTAACACGATAAGATTCTAACTTCCAATTATTAGATTATGACCACTGCAATCTAGTATGAATTCACTCAGAGTTGTGTGGGGTATATAAAAGACCGAGGACGACTTAGTCGAATCATAACAATTTACTGAAGTACAGCTAGTGCTAAGTGAACCCATTGGCAACGTCGACTCGAGTGCTTTCATTGTCAATTCCACAAGAAGATTCTGAAGAAAAGTTAGTCGGAACGCGGCTCAGTCAGAAATGGAAGGAACAATCGTTAAACTGATCATTTTGCTCGGTGTAGCCTATTTCAAGTTCGGATTAGCCCAAAACATCTGCAGTGATATCCTTGACCAGGACTGCGAAAAAACAATGGCGACCACAGTGAATGAAAGACTGGCTCAATGTATTAACAATGGGAGCACTCTTCCGAACGTGAACGTCGAGTTCCCAACCACCTACGAATACGAATTATTGTTGAAGCATCCGACAGAGAAATTTAACAGCAGTGGTTCGGTTTCCGGTACGCCAATCGTTACTGGTCACAGTACGAGTCGTGGCGCAGTGTGCGAGTGGAATTACGCAACGGACGAAGACGACCACAGGGTTCCTCGCTCTATACGACAGGCCGTTTGTGTGGATGAAACTACAGAATACTCCACCGGGAGCGATGACCAACGATCAGTTTATCAGTGCCGCCGGATATTCTACCCGATAAATGTGCTCAAGTGGACTTGCGAAAAACGGCAGTTGAAGTGGTCCTTCACCCAGCAAGTGGTCAGCTTCGGATGCGGCCTAGAGAAAGTTCTTAGTTAATTGAAGCTTGAGACTGTGACTTTTACATTCATTGTGTGATTATTATACACTATTAGTTTACATAGCTTACCCACTGTATTATTATGTCCAACTTATATGCACCACATTTACTTAATATTGATTAATTTTGAATGTTACAGTAGTATAATTGTCAGATTTACTCAGATTATAATATATGATACATTTTCATACATTTTGTTATCATCTTTAATATTAATGCAGAAGTTACAAATAGTGAATATGCGCAAGTACATGTTGTGTTTGTGTGCATATACATCAGTGCGTGTGTGTGTGTGTGCGTGTGCGTGTGCGTGTGTGTGTGTGTGTGTGTGTGTGTGATTCTACACACTTGTAGAATAACAGTTCAAATAAAATCAACTCAGGCTTTTGACTTTGTATAAGGCACAACATCAAACACCATGCGAGTCAAAACATACTGTTCATTAAGTCAAGACAACCTTGTCAACTAGTTCAAAAACAAGAGTCAGCAGGTTATATCACACACACGCATTCTAATGTGTAGCTTAGTGAAAAAAGATTCTATTTACCTGTTATTGATGTGACAATCAATCATACACAAATAGAACTACGTTGCTGTATAAATCCTGACTGTCAATTCAACAAACAGGATGAAGACTATGGCTGGTTGAACAGTGACCCGTCATAGGAATTTCTGATACTGTGAAGCTTTTCCTGTGTCTAAGGAGATTTTTGCTACAATGGACAGGACTCCATTACGTGGTAAATGTACGTTGCATATGGTAAATGTATGTCACATATGTATATAAGTTCTCCACTGGTGGATCAGTGGGAAATGGGAAGAATTTAGAGATTTTATTATTACCCGTGTACACTTGCTCAAACCGAGCAACAATCCACATAAAACTCTGAACTGTCTTAGTCATGCGTATGTTACCATACTGAAATACCATATTATGGTCATACAGATATTTGTATACGTACAACAGTATACAAATGTTACATTGTAATGAGTGAAAACTAACAAGTGTGCAATGTAGACATGCTGAATGTCTAGCACACACACAGCCTTACATCATATTGAAAATACAATCAATCTTCACTTCAAACTAAACAAACACATTACATCTCTCCCATTCTCTTCATACTGATGAGAGCATCTGCCAGGTCTTTAATGAGACATTATGGCATGAATAATTAGCAAAATGTACAATGTACACTAATGTACAGACCTCTAAAAATTGACACATGACATGATGTTTACTGCTTATACATTTAGGAAAGTAGAAACATTTTTTGACCTCCAAATATAGGACAAACGTCAATACTTTCAAGCTGTATGAGTCATGACGTAGTTGTGCTGTAAACAGTCTGAAAATATAAAAGGCTTCCAATTGAGACTACCACAGTTACTCGTTCAATTTGATGTTTCAACTTTGTTGAAGTTCCAGTAATATATAATAGATTGCTATACGTATCGACGAAGGTTGCAATTTTATTGTGACTCGTTTACTTTGTAAATTCTTCGTAATCATCAATTTAGTATTTTTATATCAAGTATCAATACCATGAAACTTCCCAGTTTGAAATTGTACGTGCTTATAGCTTTGCATTCAGCTGTTTAATGATTGGGTGCTACGGAGATGATGTTTCCAAATGTCCACTAATCATGAACAAACCCTGCCAAAAATTCTCCCATCTGAGCTTATGAATTAGGCTGATGGCTGATTTCACAATATCCATTAATATAATATTATGCATAATCATCATTAATTTTGGGACTCTACCCATAGGTTGGATGTGTAACATGATACGATTCTAACTTCCAATTATAGATTATGACCAATGCAATCTAGTATGAATTTACCCACTGTTGTGTGGGGTATAAAAGGCCATAAACGACTTAGTCGAATCATAATAATTTGAAGTACAGCTAGTGCTCAGTGAACCCAACAACAGATATACTGAATTCGATCGTCGACTCGAGTGTTTTCATTGTCAATTCCACAAGAAGAAGAAAAGTTAGTTGGAACGCCGCTCAGTCAGAAATGGAAGGAACAATCGTTAAACTGATCATTTTGCTCAGTGTAGCCTATTTCAAGTTCGGATTAGCCCAAAACATCTGCAGTGATATCCTTAACCTGGACTGCAAAAAAACAATGGAAGTGAATGAAAAACTGGCTCATTGTATTAACAATGGGAGCACTCTTCCGAACGTGAACGTCGAGTTCCCAACCGCCTACGAATACGAATTATTGCTGAAGTATCCGAAAGAGAAATTTAACAGTAGTGGTTCGGTTTCCGGTACGGCAACCGTTACTGGTCACAGTGCGAGTCGTGGCGCAGTGTGCGAGTGGGATTACGCAATGGACGAAGACGACCACAGGATTCCTCGCTCTATACGACAGGCCGTTTGTGTGGATGAAACTACATACTCCACCGGGAGCGGTGAACACCCATTACAATGCCGCCAGATATTCTACCCGATAAATGTGCTCAAGTGGACTTGCAAAGAAGGTCAGTTGAAGTTCAACTTCACCCAACAAATGGTCAGCTTCGGATGCGGCCTAGAGAAAGTTAATCGTTAATTGAAGCTTGAGACTGTGACTTTTACATTCATTGTGTGATTATTATACACTATTTGTTTACAAAACTTACCCACTGTATCATTATGTTCAACTTATATGCACCACATTTACTTATTGATTAATTTTGAATGCATTATAATTGTCAGATTAATTCAGATTATATATGATACATTTTCATACATTTTTAATATAAATGAGGAAGTTACAAATTGCATGTGAAGATGTGCAAGTACAATTTTGTGTTTGTGTGCATGTACATGTGTGTGTGTGTGTGTGTGTGTGTGTGTGTGTGTGTGTGTGTGTGTGTGTGTGTGTGTATGTGTGTGTGTGTGTGTGTGTGCGTGTGTGTGTGTGTGTATGTGCATGTGTGTGTGTGTGTATGTGCATGTGTGTGTGTGTGCATGTGTGTGTGTGTGTGTGTGTGTGTGTGTATGTGCATGTGTGTGTGTGTGTGTGTGTGTGTGTGTGTGTGTGTGTGTGTGTGTGTGTGTGTGTGTGTGTGTGTGTGTGTGATGTATATGCATGTGTGTGTGTGCGTGTGTGTGCGTGTGTGTTTGTGTGTGTGTGTGTGTGTGTGTGTGTGTGCGTGTGTGTGATTAATAACAGTTCAAATAAAATCAACTCAGGCTTTTGAATTTGTATAAGGCACAACATCAAACACCTTGTGTGTCAAAACATACTGTTCATTAAGTCAAGACAACCTTGTCAACTACGTAGTTCAAAACAAGAGTCAGCAGGTTACGTCACACACACCCATTGTAATGTGAAGCTTAGTGAAAGATTCTATTTACCTGTTGACAATCAATAATACACAAAGAGAACTACGTTCCAGCATAATGCCGAAGTAAACCTGACTGTTAATCCAACAAACAGGATTCTATGGCTGGTTGAACAGTGACCCACGATAAGAATTTCTGATACAGTGAAGCTTTTTCTGTGTCTAGGAAGATTTTCGCTACAATGGACAGGACTCCATTGCCTGGTAAATGTACATCACATATGTATATACATTCTCCACTGGTGGACCAGTGGAGAATGGGATGAATTTAGAGATTTTATTATTATCTGTGTGCACTTGCTCAAACCAAGCAACATTCCACATAAAACTCTGAACTGTCTTAGTCATGCGTATGTTACCATACTGAAATGCCATATTATGGTAATACAGACATGTGTATACGTACAACAGTATACAAATGTTACATCGTAACAATGAAAATACAATCAATCTACACTTTAAACTAAACAAACACACTACATCTCTCCCGTTCTATTCACACTGATGAGAGCATCTGCCAGGTCTTTAATGAGACGACACAACTGAACACTCATCTCTATACTAGTAGATGCTGTGAGTTCTTGCCCAGCCCATTCCAGTTTGCTCAACAGAGCCTCTCTCACAAATATAACTGAACTGTTTTGTTCGGGGCAAGGTACAGTTTTCCCACCAGAAAGCAGCTGAGTGGCACTTTGAATTTCAGTTTGAGAAGGAACAGCTGTGGCAATATTTTGGTGTAGGGTTGGTAAGGTTGGCATTGATGTCCCAGGTTCTTCTACAGCCCTCTGTTCGACATTCCGATTGGTGGCCATTTCTTCACAGAAAATACAGTAATTCTTCCCATTCTTGGACTGCAGTAGTATAGTCTAAAGTAAAAACATAATATGTAAAAACAGTTTAATTGTCTTTAATAATACATTGAACATACAATATACTGGTGAAAATTCTGTAATCTGAACATTTAGACATTCCAACATATATGTTTGGCCAGTATGCAAGAGACCTACGTTTGTGCGACAGTTGAATATCTACACTTTAGGCTACTTGCGACATATGTCACAGAAGGAGGTGGTGGAACAACTAGTCCAGTGTTGTTTGGACCAATTGTGAGCGGAGACTTGAATTTCTACTTCACATGCCAAAACAGTCAAATTGTATGGAGCTACCATTTATCTATAACCATCACATATATGCACAAACACTTGATCTAGATGGTGATACATACGTAGTACAAGTTTAATATGCATAACTATGGGCTGGCAACAAAAATGAAGTTCACACCCCAGCCATCTGCTATCAGATTATGAACTGGCTGGCATAATAAAGATACGTATCAATACTTCACACAATATGCAATGTAAATGAGAATTAGCTGCAATAAGATCAAAATACAGAGACCAGTACAAGAGTCTGATTGATAAAGACTACAGAACTTCATTCCCATCATAGATCCTAGATAGGGTCTATGTTTCCATGTAGCACATCTAAGATGACAGAGTAACTTGAAGTTGATGGCCTTGAGCGCTCCAGCACCGAGCTGTTGACACAAGCTCACGTCAGTGTTACCTTATATCAAGACGTTCCTAGTTACCATGCTTTACCATCCCATTCGTGGTCGTCTTCAATGTGTAGGTGTTTTTACAGAATCAACGATTTCCAATTTTATACTTAAGCATGAGAAGGTACAAATACACACCGATTAGCAGCTGTCCTACCGCGGAAATACACAAATACAAGTGCTGTATACAGCAACCCACAGCGCATTCTTTGCAAGTCTTGTCCAGCATCTTGTAGCCCTTTAGTAAATATTGACCCATTTCGGAACTGATTCTATCTCTGAGTTTCCTCTGCTCTTCCCATTTCCGGACTTCTTCTTCGCTCGGTTTCGGCCATCCTTCAAGTTCTAGATACATACGAGACAACACAAAAGCGTTTACAACAAAACTTCCTGTCACGAATTAACACTCACCTTTATCGGCCGCCATTTTACTAGTCCTCAATGTTTTGTTGATCCGACTCGTTGCGAAGTGTGAGAGGAGGAGGAACATCAAACCCTTCGCGATTTGAAGGGATTTAGAACACACATCTCCTTCAAGGGCATGGAAAGTGAGTATTCGAATGTTAGAGACGTATTGCTCTTCCAATGTGTCATTACATCGTGTGACAGCCGTCTGTTCCCATAATGACATTGCAGCTGACCACACCTTGATTTCTCTTTCCAGATTTTAGATTCTTGGGCAAAGTTGGAGAGGGCACATTTTCTGAAGTGCTCAAGATTCAGAGTCGCGTTGATGGAAAATGTTACGCTTGCAAGCGAATGAAACAGAAATATCTCAGGTACTTACGTCTTCAGTGGTGGGAACGGCCCGTGTTCGTTGTTAGGGATGCTATTGTTATAAATATACTATTTGCAGGCTTCTTGTGGGTATGGTGTCTTACTGGAATAGACAATCCATGATATTTTCATCAGAACATTCAATCTTCGCGTTATTATCAATGTCGACACAACGTGTATGATGTATCATCTGCTTTTCACTATGTACGCATCTATACATGTACGCACATGATACGTACGTAGTGTGTGGGTGGGAGGATGTGACAGTTGGTAATTCCAGGCACCTCGATTTCTTGTTGAATATGTCAGCAGCTGATGATGCCCGGTGTGTAGGCAGTAATGGTACTGTCATGCGAAAAGTGGTCCCCACCTAGAGTGGTCCCCCGGACATTTTTCGGCACCATATTTGGTCCCCCATATACCATCAAAAATGGTTAAGGTTAGGATTTGGGTTAGGATTAAGGTTAGGGTTAGGGTTTTGGTTAGGGTTAGGCACAAGCGGAACATTTAGGACGTCAAAAACCTGTCCGCACGGACTGGTTTTGCTGCTATTTCCGGTCCCCGGGACTGTTTTTGGCAGCAGACCATATTTTTCGTGACAGTACAACCTGTAGTAACTGTGTGTTGAAAATGGGAAAAAGAATGGGATTGTCTGACGTTAACTGTGTAGTAGTTACATATTTTCCACACATTACATGTACGTACACATGTCTCACTTACTTACGTATGTACGTATGTACTGTCTATGATACAGTATTGACCAGGTCAATAACTTGAGGGAAGTTCAAGCTCTGAGGAGGCTCAGCCCACATCCTCACATCCTGGAACTCAAGCAAGTTGTTTTGTAAGTTGCGTGGGTGTGTGAGTGGGTGCATAGTCCATGGGTCAATGTGTATTGTATTCTAATGCTATAATAACTCAGTTTTTGTAACATATGCATAATTCTGTATTACTAATATGTACATTGTTTTTATGATGCCACAGCAAGTGACTTGGTTACATAATATTATGTGCATATCCTTCTATCACAGACTTGATATGTGGATTATTCTTGACACTCCATATAGACAAACTGTTAAGTAATTCTATCACATCAGTTTAGCAGGGAGTTATACAGAAATCGATAAACCTCTGGTTCCCCCTTGTTCGTTTCCTCTCACTCATGCTCTCTAGATTTTATATACATCGGCCTACTGATTTCACAATATAGTGAATCCTCGTTAATTCGTTTTCAAATCGTTTTAGAGAATATGGTGGATTAACTGCATATTCATTGGTACTGAGAATTGTGGCGGATAAAGTGGTGGCAGATTAACAAGAATTCACTGTACTTGTGACCTTTGTATGATACAGGTTATCACCAATTACTATTCAATGTCAAGTAACTCCACTGAAGTTATAACTTGGGGAGTGCTCCAAACTGAATCCTGCGCGAGCAAATAATGTCAATTAATAATCAGTAAATGTACGTATGTACATGTGTACGTACATAAATCATGGTGAAAATATGTATTACACATGACATCATGTTCACATGTATGAAAGTACCTACGTGCGTACATGATGTTATTATATACGTAATAGATAAAAAGGGATCTTTGTTGTTCATTAGGGATACATGCGTACCATAGCCACTATGTACAGTGATGGGAAGGTTTAGACACCTGCAACTCACATGCAATTTTCTATATTAACGTGTGTTCAGCCTGGTTTACATACATACGTACCTGTTTGCATACAAAAAGGTGATTGTTGAGATATTGTATGGGGAAACACCTCTGTTTTGGGAATAAGCCATACTGAATATACAACTCTTTGAACAAACTACAAGTGGATCATTTTTCCCTGTTTTCGGATTCATTATTATCAAATTTTCTATTGAACAGTGGATGGGACTACTCAATCCCCATTAGTCACATTGTAAACTCTATAAACCATAGCTTTACCACAATCAAGTTGGGGTAAGAAAGTTTGTATATTGTGACCACAGAAATGGAGGATACCTCATTGATAATGTGGTTTGGTTCCAATACATACTTGTTATTGTGGCTGTTTCTATTAACATGTGGTTCCATAACTGAGTTAAACCATACAACTACCTACTTGAGTGCATTAGCAGCAATAAAAGTTATTGTAACTAATTCATGTTTACAAGAATGCATCGGTAGTTTTGCTATTTTTATTGATTTGTGTGCGTGAGTGTGTGTGTGTGTGTGTGTGTGTGTGTCACTGTGTGTGCATGTGTGTGTGTCACTGTGTGTGTGTGTCACTGTGTGTGTGTGTGTGTGTGTGTGTGTGTGTGTGTGTGTGTGTGTGTGTGTGTGTCACTGTGTGTGCATGTGTGTGTGTCACTGTGTGTGTGTGTGTCACTGTGTGTGTGTGTGTGTGTGTGTGTGTTTGTGTGTACTTGGAGTGCATATACGCCTTCACTTTCTCTCTGCTAATGTGTACATCAGTGGACTCTCTCTCCATGTGTGTTACTGTTACTGTCACTGTAATGTGTGAGTATGTTGACACACATGCATATGTACGTATGTACTAGAATACAAGAAATTGGAGATGCAGTAGAGCCTTGATAAGACAAGAAGTACTTGCCCACAACCACCCCTTTTTCGAGAATTATTTGATGTGTTATTGGGGTGTACCTTATACATACGTATGTACATAGTAAGTATGCATACGTACATATGTATGTTTGAGATATGGTTAAAGTGTTATGTGAGAAGTCTTCCCTGCTTTGATCCATCCAGTGATCCTCCATCTGGCACATTATCACTTATTTGCGAGTTAATGGATTTGAATGCTTATGAACTTATTAAAGGTTAGCTATCCCAACTATGTACAGCACGACATCACTATGGCCTTGTCGCATACCCAGTTGAGATTTTCCTGTTTGAGCATTCTGCAAACAAATCTACTTATGCAGAATGTGTTAACACAGGAAAAACATATGGGTATGAAACCACATGCATACATACATACATATTATGTCTCTGCTAGTAATCAAAGTAGGATTGTATCACAGGAAGCAACTTATATAGTAACTATTTACAAAACAATACTTGTTACTAAAATTTAGGGTGAGTGGACAAAATGCCCTTATACATGTATTTACCCAGACACGAAATGAAACTCTTTCTGTTGATCTACGTACATACAGTGTGTTTGTGGCGGATGAGTGATGCTATTGACCAAATACTGTATGTTTCGTATGTACATGTGTGCACTCACGCAGTGATCATATGTTTATTATAACGATATTTGTCATTGATTCCTTCCTTGTAGATCGCAAGACTCACCTCTCTGAGCAGAAAGTCAAGTTGTTTGTTTATCAGTTGTGTAAAGCCCTCTATCACCTTCACAGGTATGTAGGTATGTGGTATGTTGCGTGGGCAACTTCAGAGGAAAACCAGTGCACACATTCGTGATGTGTGCACACTTTATTTGATGTTGCATTGTGAATAATTGGTTATTTCCTATTCACACGTCTACTAATCATTGCCCATGCAACACACCACATAATAGCTAAAGTAGATGTCTGTATCCACTACAGCTTCTCCAGAGGTACTTTAGCTATTACATGTACATACATATGTACATATTCATAGGTTTTCTACACATGTATAAGTCAAGCATGTGTTTTTGCACATACGTACGTGTGTTTAGTAGAACATGACTCATCTGAGCTGCACAAGTGTATACGTACGTACGTACATACATACGTATGTACATAGATGTGTATTCACAATAATCTGCTACAGTTTAGAATAAAACTGAATAAAATTCTGGAGCTAACAATATGCTTGTATGTACGTACGTATGTCATCTACACTCGAATGTACGTACGTACGTACATACCTGGGTATAATGAATGCACATGCGTACATACGTATATACCTATGTACGTATATATGTTTTTACATTCTGTACTTTACTTCTTTAACTATTGTGTGTACAGAAATGGAATATTCCATCGTGATGTCAAACCAGAGAACATTCTCATCAAGGGAGATGTGGTGAAACTTGCAGACTTTGGTTCATGTCGGAGTATATATTCTCATCAACCATACACAGAGTATATTTCCACGAGATGGTACAGGGCACCAGAATGCCTACTAACTGATGGCTATTATTCATACAAAATGGATATTTGGAGTGCAGGATGTGTTCTGTTTGAACTTGCAACGTAAGTGTGTTATGTGTTGAATGAACACAACCTTGTTTGTTGCATGTTAATGGCGAAATACATGTGTCTGTAGACTCTGTACATACATATGTATGTAATAGTTATATACTGATGTGGTGAATGATAGACAATTTATACTGTAAATTTGCGCATACGTAGCTCAATACAACATTTTATATGCAATAGAAATGTGTTTACTAATTTCCTGGCTTGTCCTCACACCATTAATCCTAACAATGAAACCTGTGCTACATGGCCTATGTACGGATTTTTTCCTTTGATCCTACCCTCAACCAGGATACAAGTATACATACTTATTTTTTTGTGGGTACCTACGTACATTTCTTAAGTTACACCTCAAGTCATGGGTTTCTTGTTGCTTTGGTGGTGAAATCATGGTTAATTAGGATTGCTTACGAAAGTATGAAGAGTACATACATATGTATCTAGTCTTACTGTAAGTACATGTGTTATGTCATGTGGGCAGATTGAAGAACTGAGTATGTAATATCTGTGCTATATTGCACACTTGTAAATTGTTATTAGAATTTGTCAATTAAGTGCCTAGCAACTCATTGTTCAGCTATAACAACAATGCAGTGGGAGAGTTAGTATAATAATATTATTATGATTCTATTATGATGGAGCCATATATCTGCACTGACTGTAATATTTTGAAAACAAATTTGACTGCACACCTCATTAAACACCCCAGAAGGTAAACACATCCTAATGTTTTCCTCAAACAAAATTGTATCTAATGACACTTGTGAAAACTTTTTAAAGAAATAGTAGCCATTCTCTCTGATTTAAAGCTTTCTGAAGTGGATTTAAAAAGGATAAACCAGTTACATATGTATGTACGTAGTATTACGTACGTACCACATACATACGTAGCAACTCAAGAATCTCTGGTAGGGCTGTAGTAGATACACAGACACCTTGGCTTGATTGTTAACTCAGGCTTCACCCTCATAAACTATCAAGTCAAAGTGTCTGTGTCCCTACCAGCCCTACCAGAGGAGCTTTAACTTTAATATACTGTACATACGTATGTACGTATGTATGAACATGCAATAGGAGGTCTATGCTTAGTAGTAATGTTTATTCATACTACAGTATAATGAGATTCTGTAACTCTTTCTGTAATTCTTAACATCTTTAACAATAAAACTTGTTAATCACTTTTGTGTTTCAGTGTTGTCACCATGGTAACATGAAGTACATTTTGTGTAGGTTGCATCCTTTATTTCCTGGTACTAATGAGCTGGACCAAATCTCTCGTATTCACAATGTTATTGGAACACCAGACGATGATATACTGGACAAATTCAGAATCCAGTGAGTGTCACTGGGACCAGAGGGTTACCTCTACACACGTATATGCAAACTTACATTTCACATATATATATACGTATATACATGAAGATGAACTGTGATTACGTATGTACTATACAGTATATATGGTTATGTACTTATTTACGTACATACGTATGTACTTGTGTATGTACGTACATTTAGTACATACATACAGTACATATTTGTTGGTACATAGGTGTACACGTACTTACGAACAACTGAATATGCCTATTATACTGTATTAAAGCACATTGTAATTATGTGTACATACCCACATACATATGTATGTACATAGCATTTGTACAGTGCATTTTTATTTACTTGTAACCTGCTGGTCTGTGGTGTGTTTACATGGATGCAGTCCAGGTTCTGTTACACTTCCACTACAGAATGATTTAAGGTACACAACCTCACAGCTAACAAAGTTATTTTCGTATTGCATGGTATTGTGGTAAACTTTCCTCATGTTGGGGCTGTACCTACTTTCCCTCCAGTCAATCCAGGAGCATGTCATTTAATTTCCCAAAGAAGCCAGGTGCAGGGATAGCAAGTTACCTCAGGCACACATCCAAGGGATGCGCTGATCTCATTTTGAAAATGTGCACATATGACCCAGATGACAGGTAGGTTCCTTTTAGGACTAACAGTTGTGAGAGACATATGTATGTGTGCAGTGAACACCTACACACGTATCCCAATGAACTGAAAACAGAGCTAATTGTGTACACCCCCAGTGCATTTGTAAGTAATGCCAATGTGGAAATACATCCATACAAGTGTGGTGATGAATTCTTATTTCCTCATCTTTCCATCCTAGAATGGTATTACGTACTAGCTTCCTGACTGTAAATAACTGTAAGATGTGCTTATTCAATCTGGGAGGGATCATATATGTACATATGTGCGTACAAATACTGCATAAGTGACTGTATCCGCTGGCATCTGATTGAGTATCACAGTTGATAAGTGTCCCGTCTGTGCTAACTTGAGTTTAATGTGTTTGGATGACATTTAATCAGTTCATCTATAAATAGCTTTGTGACTGTGTATAGCAAAAAATCCCCAGTAAAGACAGCTGTCATTTTGATGCAATATACGAACCCACATATATGTCCGCACATTTATAGCTGGGTATTCCCTAACAATGCATATTTATCCAGTGGATGAGTAAGCATAGTCTGGATCCTGGATAGTGTGCTTCATCTCTTTACGGGGTGCATTGGAGCCTGTCAATATCCGGGCTCTTGGCTCCCTACTGCTGATAGATAAGGAATCTCTAGTGATCTTCTTTGATCGCACATCTATGTACGTAGCTACACAAATATTATAGCTGCATATGAGTGAGATTGCGGAGAGTCACAGAGGTTGGTCAGTCACTGTTGGGTTTGTTTGAGAAATTGACCCAGAGTTTTGATATGTGTAGCCCAAGAACTCAGCTTGTCTTTGCTACACATTACGTACAGTCTGCAGTCATAGTTTAGCATATCTATTGGGTCTTATACCTACAATGTGTATATTAAAACAGCATTAATACAGTGCTTCGTTGATATGAGTTGTGTTGCACATACGTATGTCCATGTAGTACTGTACGTGTAAGCATATTGGTAATCATGCTTATATATGTACACTGTACCTGCTAATGTTCATACATAACCATACGATTTCTTGGAATGACAGGTTTTCAACAAAGCAAACTCTGAGACATCCCTACTTCTCTGAATTGAGAGAAGCAGAAATAAGAGCTATCAAAGCTAGGCAAGGCCAGTCAGTATCAGGAATGTCCAGTGTTCGTGGGTCAGCCTTACTAAGTGGTATTAGTGGTCGACAACAGCTCTTTGGTAAGGTATGTACGGTCGTATGTGTAGTAAGTGGTGTTGAATTTTGGTGTGATCCCATCTAAGTAGCCTAATGCAATTAAACTGTTTATTGGCATCCTTTCAACTGCTACATTAGTTGGCAATTGTGGAAACGAGCCCCTTATGCATAGGTATGGGTTCACATCCATATGTGCACACATGGGAGCATTTTACTTCAAATAAGTCTTTGAACTGCGTTAGACTCATCTTCTGATAAAAGTGAAGCGTTTAGGTTTTTTGAAGCATCGATAAATGTAGACTTTATCGATTTCTCTTTCTGAGTGTTTTGCCCTAAGGATCATTTTCAATGAGGTGTTTATCAACATTCATGAAAACCGAATGGTTTGACTCATATCAAAAGACATTTCACTCAACCTGAATGCATGGTACATGTGATGGAATCTTCACATATTGTAATGTGATGACAGCGAAATTAAAATTACATTATGGTGAATTTACATTGTGTTATAACATCATTACAACATAATTATGTCAGCTTGGAGAAGAACTGTAATCACTCTACAATTCCATTACAATCAAACTACAATGTTATGCAAAACACAGCACTTTATAGTGGCAATGAATGAAAAAAATACAATTCCACTACAACAGGATTGCACTGCATGTAACTACAAGTGAACTATGATCCACTACAATTAGTGTTACATATTTTCACCATTTCACTACAATTTTGTACGTACATTACAATGTAAGCGCTGTTACTCATACATCACAATATGTTTTCTGTGACATATGCCTTATTACGTATGTTCATTCATATGTTTGTACGTACATATGTATCTACATATGTTGCCCTTGCAGGTCAGATATGTATGCTAGTGTGTACAGTATGTGAGCATGTGCATAATACGTATATACGTACATTATTAAATCACATACATACGTACATACGTACATACCTACCAATATTTGAAACATACTGTGTATTATAGATGCATACATATGTACATGGGGTTGTACATGTACACACATACATACATATTATGTACCTACATCATTCTTGGTTAATTTATCTTTAGAATACGTATATAAAGACAAACTTCAATGAGGTACGTACTTGTGTACACAAATGTGTATCTTGGCTTATGTAGTTGCATTGAATTCTTAAGCTTTCCACATTGTACATGCATGTCCAGATCCTCCATCTGTTCGTACGTGGTTACCCATACATACATACGTATGTATACGTACATGCAGGTAATACCTTCAGTTAGAGAGGAAGAAGATGCCACAACTCAATCCAAACATCTGGGAGTGATTTCAAAGCAGCTAACTCTTCCAGATCTCGTTCCAAAAGCTCCTCCTGCTCAAAGGAAATCCAAAGATCCTTTAGAATTACCCAAAGTGACATCAACAACAACTTTACCTGGAATAATTCATCATCAGAAAATTCGTAACCATCAGGTTTTTACCAAGCATATGTCCATACGTACGTACATGCTACAAGGCCAAAAGTTTTGAAGTACATTACTCAGACATGTTTCAATCAATATAGTTGTAGAAGTACATTCTCTTGTGTAATCTTCCTAATGCTTTATATGCTTTCTGTCCTTGTACAGGTCCCAGCTTCTAAGATACACAAGCCTCACCACAAAGCATCTAAGCCTCATTTTCTTCAACCACTAAACCAGAAGAATTCTCGTCCCAGAATGTAGTTTGTGTTGTTTTTCTGTCTCTGTCTCCCTTCATTGTGACTTGTCTAAATAGAATTTTAACACTCTTCGCCATTTGGTGGTTTTATTTCTTCGAAATGTTTTATAAGTGTAGTTCTTGTCTAATGTCTTATCATTGCATGCACTTGTATGTACACATAGACATGACTTTGTGCACTATTCTGTCAGTAAAGCACTGTACTGTAACTACTTGATTGGCGGATCTAGCTGTTGGGGTACAGCACCCACTCTCCTGTGGGATTTAGTGACTTCCAGCCGTTCATATGTACGTACATGATTCACCATCATCGGACCCCCCTTCAGTACAGGAGGACTGATTCTAAATTTGATGAATTCCTGTGAATACACCCTAAATTACTTGTGAAGATGCCCATTGTGCATCTGGCTCCAAACGACATAATGACATTGAAGTACATACATACGTACAGTATACTAGAAGACGTGCATACATATGTGAATGTCACAGAGCAGACTGCACTACAAAGATATAGTAACAGTGCTGTACGTAGTGTCTGTTCAGTGTATCTGAAGTGTGTGCTTTCCTGCTTTTTACCTTTAAGCTACGTACATGACATTTCTAATTCGTCTGTAGTGCATAATGATACTAGCATCAGAAAACTGGCCATGCATATGCATGGGCAGTTTGCAAATATAACGTAGATGATAAAAATTAAGAGCATAATTGTACTATAATAACAATAATAGCAATAATAACAATAATAATAATTGTAGTAATAGTAATACATACAAACAGTAGTACATACAAATAATACAATTATAATATGTACTACAAATAAATTAATACTATTTATATATATATATTCAATAATATAATAATAATAATAATATATAATAAGTCATTGAATTAAGTAAAGAAATCAAAAGGGGAGGTGGTGCCGCCCATTGTTCCCATCACTGCCGCTGCATTTCCGCGCTGCAATGCCACAGACAGGCGTTGCTGCAAGTAAAAGAACGACTTGGCTTCCCCGGTGGCCTGTTTGAGACGACAACCCAGATCCCTCAGAAAATTGAAAGTCTCTGGCCCAAAAGGGCCTGCTGTCTCGATAGCCACCAGTGTAAAGTTGTGGTGTTGATTGAGGCCTGCGTACTTCTCCTGCTTATTCCGCTCAGCCTGGGCTGCCACAGCCCCTGCCTCTCTGGTGGCACTTGGTAGGTGGGAGGGGGCGAAGGTGTCCGGACAGGTGACATCCCACACAAGGAGCCTACCACTCCTCCAGGGTACAAGCGTGACTCCGTCAGGGCGTTTGCCATCGGAGTGGGAGAGACCAGTTGGTTCCAGCCTGGAAGGCAAGTGGGCTGCGGACAATGCGCGGTGGATGATGTCGTTGACAGCGGCATGACGTTGGTGACGGCCCACACTCCATCTGCAGCTGAGGCCATGTAAGGCAGTGCCATCAACCTGCATCCCACAGTGGTGGCAGGTGTGGGGGCAACAAAGGGGTGATCCTAAGCGAAGGCCAACTGCGACACGAACGGTGTTATTGTCCATGCGCAATCCCAGAGATGAGACAGGAAGGGCATTCAGCCATGCACCGGACTCTTTTGTTGAAGCAGCTAAAAGGCGAGAGCGGGACACAGCATCTGGAGCTTGCTTCAGCAGGGTGTCAGCCGTGGTAGAAACTTTGGGGACGTCCCAGGCCTTCTGATGGTGGGAAGCAGGACCAGACGGAGGAGGTATGTCAAGACCCGATGACCACGCCTTAATGGCCTCTTCAACGTGGGGCAACTCTGTTGACCGGAAGCGGGGTGGCAAGATGTGGTGGGTAAGGTCGGAGTTGGCTGCAGCTGAGGCCAGGAAGGCAGACGGTGCTAGCTGCACTGAGCTCCTAATACCCAGTCCCCCTGACTTGACTGGAAGCAAAGCCTGGGTCCAAGCGGTATCGTCCAGATTGATGTTGGTGATATCACTGACGATGGATCTGAGGGTCTCGTCATATCTCTGTAGACTGGGGGAGAGGAAGCTGGGTGATGATCGGATGGTGTAGAGTAGCTTGGGGATGGCAAAAGAGTTACGGAGAAGGAGGAGGGCATCCTGGGTGGAGAGGTACTGAAGCCTTTCACCCATAGTGGTGAGATGGCGAATCTTGTCATTAATGACCGACGTGACAGAGGCGACATCTCCAATGGGAGAGCCCAGCAAGGTGGCATTTGCCGGGTCCAGTACCTGGGCACCTGGGATAGAAGATAGAATAGGGCTAGCTGTTGCAGGGTTGGTGCAGATCACTTCAGATTTCTGGTGGTTCAAAATCAGGCCCAATTCCAACCCCACACACTGCACAATCTTCAGGTCATGACTAATGTCCTCCAATGTGCCGCCAACAGAGCCATCATCCAGGTACCATACATTGAACTCTGACCTCAACCGGGAGCAGAGGTCATGTATGGACAGACAGAAAAGTAGCAGACCCAGCAGATCTCCCTGTTGTACTCCCTCTGCAGACTGAAGTACGATGTCATGCCAAAACAGGGAGGAGGGTGTGGAATAAGAAGAGTGGACAAAGGGGTACAAGGCTGGGGCCAAATCGTGCTCGGCCAGCAGCATTTTGTCCCTGCGCAGAGAGTTGAATGCGTTCTTAAAGTCCAACTTCACGATCCAGTGGTTGTTGTGGAGGTCACCGACATACATCCGAGCAGCATGGACTACTGCTTCTACTCCCCCCTTGATTCCAAACCCAAGCTGCCTTGGAGCCAGGAGGGGGGTCAGCTCTTCTCTCACCTTGCTTGCCGCAATCTTAGCAACCAGGCGACGGAGGGTGCAGCTCACCGCAATAGGGCGAATCCCCCCGTCCTTCTTGAGGAGGGCAGTCAGGTTGGCGCCAAAGAAATAAGGCCGAATGGACAGTGGCGTTCTGCCTTCCAGCACAAGTTGCACAAAGGAAACAAGTGCCGGGAGGAGGACATGGTGGCTGGTCAGGTCTGAAAGCATATCTTTCAAGTGCTGGGGTCTGAGGCCATCTGGGCCTCCAGCTGAACTCTTTGGGAAGGAAAGAATTGCTTGTGTTACATCCTCCCCAGAAATAGTAAGGTGTTGTTTGGTCAGGTCAGCTGATGGAATGGTGGAGTCAGGGGGTGGAAGTGGGTGTTTCCCCTTGAGGGCTTCAAGTGTGGCCTCATTCAAGGGGGCCAGCGTGTCCTCCGAGCTAGCCAACCTGACAGCCCCCCTGAAATCGCCCTCTTCAAGCTTCGCCGACACTCTCTTCATAGCGGGACCGGGGCTAACGGTAGGTGGTGGGTCAACTTCTTCCCTCATCTGCCTGTTAACTGCTGTAGCCAGTGACTGACGGCCTGACTGACCGCGCACGGGGTGTCTGAGGCAGCGTGAGCTAAAGCGAAGCAGGCGTACCCACGAGGTGTGGTCATTCTTGTCCACTACGGCACCTAAGATAGCGGCAAACTTCCTTGCTGCGCACTCCCTTGAGGCCTTGGGTAGGCGTTTGATGACCTTTCCCGACCATCTAGGGGGAAGAACAGCGTCAGGACTGGGCGACTGAGCCGGGCATACGTCTTGGCCTTCGACCACCGATGGCCGTTGGTGTGAGGGTTGAGGGGGTGCTGTCGGCGTGGAGGCCAAAAAGGATGGCGGGCGGCGGGAACCAGGACACCTGGAGGCAACTGGACCGTGTTGTCCGATCAGTCCCGCATTGGTAACAGCAATCGTGCGGAGACAGACGGGGCAGGACGGTTGTGAAACTAGAGCACTCCCGCCGCCTTCCGAGGTCATACAGATCAGAATAAAGTAAATCCGGGGCTCGACAAATCACTAAACACTTCTCCTTTAAGAAAAGGTGAGCATCAATTCCGCGAAAATCAGTGAAAGCTATAAACGCTTCTTCTCTAAGAAAGAGTGCGCGTCATTTCCGCCATTTTCTGTCAACGGGAAACTGATACTATAATAATATTATAATTATACGTGCCTCTAGTTTATATTACTGGGGCTGTCATCATACCTCCTAGCCTTCGGTACACACTTTATGGCGGCAAACACATCTTCAATTCATATGTACCAAACAAATCCACATGCATTGTATGTTCTGCTCTACTGACCCATGCCTGCTTTATTCCTGTGGATTCATGCATGGGCTAGCTGTATATACGTATATACATGCATAATAATATAACTTATTCATATTATACTGTAGGTGCACACTAAGTGCATGCATGTGTGTGTGTACTATAATATATTGCTGAGACAATATTAATCAATCAATCAATTTTATAATCATGTCCAATCCAAGCCAATTGGTTGACCACGGGAAGTAATTAAATGAGTAACATAATAATATTATAGTGGACAATTTTCACAGATTTCATGGTTGGCCTAACATCTGCAAATTTAAAATAAAATCTGCAAATAAGGCCTTCGCATTGTTCTATCACATGACTGTGACCAGCATCTTCCAAAATTTTATCCCCAAATGTTCATTTTCAGAGCCACCCGTAAACATTTCGTGCTGCGAAAATTTCCCGCTGTACGGTATAACAGGCTGCCTTCATCACTACATTATATCACCGATAACCTTCACTTACATGGGCAATTGCACTATTGAGAACAGTTACGGGAAATGTGGAAAAAGACTTCAAAGATACCATGTCAAGTCCATTTGTCAACTACTCAGCCTAATTAATATTGGTATTGATCTCCATGTACATATGCCCACTCAATTATTTTTGGGAGATTGATCAATTACTCAATTTTTGTGCCCCGACAATCATTTTGAAAATTACAGCCAATTACAGCACTAGTATGTACGTACACACGTATGAGGACTGCTGCATGTAGCTTCATGATGCACTCATTGTCAAGTACAATGTCATACTTCCTCCCTCATCGAGTGAATGGTGGTTGGTGTATATATGCATGTCCATGGTTATAGTCATGTGCATTGGGCTTTTACTATGCAGGCACGTGTTTTGAATGTGCTGCTCAATGAGTATAGTAATAATACTAGCACTTGCATTTAGCTATATACTTATATGTAGCTTTTACATTGTTGTGAATAATAATTATATGATTTGTCAAAAATGAATGTATGATTTAGAATCCGTGAAGGTAAATAAATGAGTAAGCAATGATTGAAAAGCAATAATTGGTATAATCAATTCTATGTGCAGCTGCACAATATACTATTGTCATGCAATATTATAATAATAATATTATGATTTATAATAATTATAGTATAAATATTGATATGTTAAAATTATAGATTATCTTGCTAGTACTTTTCGACATATGAATCCAATAGATATTTCCTCAGTGGTCACCATCCACTTTTCTTTGCCTTCAGATTCTGTGCAATTGTTGAATTTCAGCACAATTAGATCAATCAGCAGCTCTTTTGGCTGGCATCTTATCGAACTGGAATTCAGCTTCACATCTGTGTTACCAGTGTACGCGGCTACTATGAGATTAGAAGGAATTAGTTTTTTGTGCTCTTCTCTGTGAAAACTCCAGCTTGTAGCTTCCTCCCTAACGGTCGGTTGTTCATAGTTCTGTACAGTTTTCTTGGAAATTGTTGCTCTCACAGTTTGGTTCATCACTTTGTTGAGGGTGATGTTCAAGAAAAGTTCCTTTGTAGAAGCATTTGCAATATTCCGTTTGTAGATGCTCTCGGCTTGTGTTGCTTTGAAATTCCCTTGTTTGCATATATCTGAAGCAATACATGGGTATGAGCTTACAAAACTCCCTAATTCCAGAAAACAGCAAATAATAACAAGAGTAAAACTGACTAGTTGACTCATTCTTTCTGTTTTTCACTTTCTAATATAACTATAAGTAATATACGTAAGTTTAATGATCTGATTTTGTTTGTTGGGTGATCCCATGATCCTGGGTAGCTTTTATATCCTTCCAAGCACAGACTAATGATGATGTAACCTGGGGTTGTACTATTTTGAGCAGTTGTAGGTAATTATGGGGTTTACCCAACTTTCACTAAAATTCCATACAACTCACTGGATTCATCACTTTTTGTGACAGAAACGATCTGAGTCCCAATCAACCCCATACCACTAAAAGAGTGCATGATTGTAAAGGAAAGGATGCCACCTTCAATTGGGTATGAGTGTGTGTAATTTTAAGTGCAATCAATGGTGATAGTTTGATAGCACTCAAATTATAATAGAATACAATACCCAGCCAGGTTTAACTACATGTCTCCCTCAGGCTGGTTCACTGTTAGACTTCCTTCACCATCACAATGATACAATCCTACCTATAGGTTACATATATTATATATAAAATTATATTATAATATATTATACCTATATTTATTTATATTACATATAAGTATCTACTATGCAACTAAACTACAATTATAGAATATTTATTGATTATTTGTGTTAAAATACTGCTCTCCTGGTTGATGCCTGCTCTGCTCTGTGGATTGAGATCTACTGAGGAGGCATGGGAGTAAGCTACATGCGTACCTGTGAAGTAAGGCCGTGAGAGAAGATTTGAAAGGTTGAGCAGTAAAGGGAACAAATTGTTAATATATATACAGTATATATATATATATATATATATATATATATATATATATATATATACCTTGGATAGGAAGCAGTATTGGGCACAGTGAAGGTGGAAGATGAGAATGGATAAAGAAATGACAGCATATTGGTGAAGAGGGTGTATGTAATAAAGCACTGAGAAAAGTAGGCCCAGAGATACCCTGAGGAAAGTTTGTAGGTGCAATTATTTTATTAACTAGTAATTCATTCAATCTGTTTAGAAGTTTGAGTAGAATAACTGTTATTGTATGTATTATAGAAGTTTAATTGGAAATCAACCTGCTCAGGGAGAGAGGAGAAAAGAGAAAACCAGCAACTGCAGGACTCGAACCCAGGGTGTCTGGCTGTAGCTGCCATAAGAGCCACTGAGCCACAAAGCCACCACAGAAACCACCCCCCCCCCCTCAATTCTCCTTTCATACTACATCAGTGGTACTGCCAACTGCAGTCTCACACCAGTGAGACCACACAACTGTGTGGATTTAACCGCAGTGATTTATTACTATTTGTGTTATGTATATACTTTTAAGCGTGCAAAATACATTCACCTGAAACAGAGTTAGTACCAGCAAGTTTTATGTGAAAGAGAAAGTAATGGACTTTATTACTTCGTGTGGTGCAACATAGTATCAATTACCACAAGGAACACCCTACATTTGATGGGCTGCACGTCTGTATTCTTTTGAATGCATGTAAGCCATAGAAAATGGGCAACATAATTGACAATTAACCAACATGTTTGATAATTAAATTAGACTAAACTTTGCAATTCAATCCCAACATCTATTTCCATTGAATAGTATAATCTGAATGTAAAATACAGTAGAAACTTATATGAGTGCTGTCTATGCGAGTTTCTTTACTTAGTACTATAACTTCTAAAATTAATAATTGAATGACTATCTACTTAATAATTACACCTGCAAACATTCTTCTGGTACCTTCAGGATTTCTTCTCCTAGTGTTCCCTATACTATAGTTAGTTCAATGTGTCAATTTAAAAGGATAATTAATTTAATTATTATAATAATGTACTACATACCATGTATGTGCTCAATAATATAAACAATACCGAATCTGTGTACGTATATTATTAGTATTTTGGATGCACATTTTCATTTGAACGAATCATGTTCGTTAAATATATTATTATATGTACATACATGTACACAAGCACATGTTGTAGATCTGGTGTGAATACAGGTGAAGACGGTCTATTGTTGCATATGATAGCTCTCTGGTTATGTTGACTCCAAGTGGACAATACCAGCACAAGTTTCCCAATGGAAGCTCATTACATTTTGTGAAATCTGATATTATTGAATGAAAGTAGGGTGTTGTGGACAGAGAGCCCAGACGTCAGTGCTTAATATAGGCAATCAGGGAGGGTCTGGTATAGCATCCCTCATTTCGATTTCTCAGTCTGTTGGATATAATTTGCACACTCTGCATTTCAGCAAGACTGGGACTGTTATCATAATTAGGTTGATATCAGAATTTCACTTAGAATACACTTAGCTACAATTGCTACATACATGTTGGTGCATAGTACAATTGCACTGAATCTCTCTCTTTGTGTGCATGTGTGTGTGTGTGTGTGTGTGTGTGTGTATGTGTGTGTGTGTGTGTGTGTATGCGTTTGTGTGTGTGTGCATGTGCGTTTGTGTGTGTGTGTATGTGTGTGTGTGTATGTGCGTTTGTGTGTGTGTGTGTGTGTGTGTGTGTGTGTGTGTGTGTGTGTGTGCGCGTGTGTGTGTGTGTGTGTGTGTGTGTGTGTGTGTGTGTGTGTGTGTGTGTGTACATATTATGAGAATGTGTGTGTGTGCATGTGCATGACAGAGTGTGTGTAAGTGCTTGGATGCATATACAATGTTGTATACAATTGTTGTCATTGCATACGAATTGGTTATATACTTAAGCTTCTTTTCTGTTCTCATCCATCAACTAAGTTGGAAGAGAACATCCATATCCACTAGAGTCACACAACAGTGACATTACTGTATGTAATTCTACAGATAGGTATATTTACACATCTGTTTTCACCATGTTCTTCACACAATTGTTCTAAAGCTCACCTGCACGCTCTCTTGTTCTACAAATACAATAACATACAACACCTACCCAAAAGCTACACGTGCAATACAGTATTATTATAAATACCAGGACTCTTGCATAATATACTGCTTGTTACATATTAATATAGTTGTGTCCTAAGGAGCCTCTCATCAATCAGTACATTGACATGATATATTGTTTCAAGCAATACACTGCATATATATTATATATAATTAATATTATAATTATATTATATTTAATATATATCTAAATAATATTATGTAGGCAGGTATATACCCATATATGGACTTTGCCTATTAAACAGTAGCAATTATAGTAGTTTAGAAGGTTTCATTTGCAAATTGAATAGGCAAGTGTGATGTGATTTATTGCATAGGCACACAGTCTACTATCTATCATTGAATCGGATGTAATTAAACATGCTATTTACAGTATATTAAAATAATGATAACATACATTACCTGAATAGAACATGCTGTGAACTTTGTGTACTAATCTGGGAGCTGCAGGGAATGAAATACACAGTCTATGGTGCATGTGAATCAATTTCGTCCAATCAATTAGGATCATGCATTAATTGCATACTATTAGTGGAAGTCACACACAATGCGGAAAACATAAAAATAGAAATTTTGTGTAGACCCGAAGATTAATATTATGATTGAAATGTATTGAATTTTGCTGTTCGTTCCCATTAACAAGTACTACAGTAAATAGCATACATTCTACTGTACTTGTATAATCAGAGTATTTGCAGTGTACGCACAACACTACACACATTGCACAAGGCTTATTGAGCACCAGTAGTGAGTAGAGTGAATGCAGTCAAACCTGTGTATAATGGGCATTGTATGGACAGGTCACCTCTCTATAACAGCCAGGCTACTAAGTCCCAAAAGGGTATATGGCATACAATCCAACCTGTAGTATACAGGCCTCCTTTCTAAAACAATCCCTTTTCCAGTCCCAAGTGTGATCGTTCCAGAGAAAGTCAACTGTACCAAGTAATATAAGGAGTAGGTATAGTATATGGACATGTATGAGCACAAGTCATACAAACATTTGAGTCCTGAGACATATGGAGCTTCATGGCACATGGAACACCAAGTCAAACAGGCAAAGTACATTATCTCACAAATTCCAATTGTCCACAATTTTTTTACATACGTAACTTACACACTTGACATGTTTGGAATGCATTGCATTAAAAACACTCCTCAGCTGTTGATAAACAATAAATGTTATGCTTAATACATTACTGTTGGATAATAGTGTTACCATGGCAACATAATGTAAAGTGCATTCCACCCACTCATTGCACACTAATGCATGCAGACCCATTTTGCAACTGTTTCACCCCCTCCCCAGCATCATCCACCTGGGTGTTAGTGCTATCTACGTAGCTCCTAGTGCCATCACCAAGTAAACTCATTCCTGGTCAGTAGGTGGCATTATGCATGTCATTGCACAGTACATAGCTCCCTGTAGCCCAGTGAGCGACAACACTACATGTCCTGCTGTGTGTCTATATTCAGTTCCCACACATGTGGTGTCTATCACACACCTACGTAGGTTCACATACACTTCATTTAATCACTTACAAATATGGGATACAAGTAAGTTGTACCAAGTCTTAAGCTTAAAGTTGGTACAATGATCACATATCCCTGACATGTCTTCAAATCCTCTTTAACCATCCTTACTGAGTATGCTGGCTTCAAAAGGAAATCACAGGAAATTGATGCAGAGGGATAAATCTACCAGAGGATTATCGTATAAGATTGTAAGTACCTCTACCACATTGAGTAATTCCTAGTGTTATCCTACTGGAAGTCCCCTTGTGGCTAAAAGCCATACCATATTATGTTCCAAATACATATGCTGGGGAGTGATGATATAACTTGCCATAGCTGGAAGTATTGGCAGGGAATTAAATTTGGTGGTTTGACTGTTTTCAGGAAGTCCTCTAAATGTATTACCTCAATGATCACCCTGCACTTGGATGTATGTACTTCCTCAGAAATTGCAACACTACATACACCAGACCACATGATCCAAATGACTCACATTGGTAGTCCAAATCAAGGAGATGACCAACTTGGACTTGGAAAGTGATGGAAGCTACTTTAAGTCCCTTTGTAACATACATACGTAGTTGTTGTGATGCACTGAACAAGTGCAGTATATGAACCTAGTCAATAGTCTGCATGTATGTTCAACACCCTAACCACCATTACACACTACATACTCATATATCACATACATACACCATTCCGTGTATTATCATAATACAGGATACAACATGGGCCATTTAATACTAATACAGTGTATCCCATACATTCAGTATACACAGATTTAGCAATAACAAAAAATTGTTGTGAATATATTATTATGAGTTAGACTGCATCATTACATTAAGAGTGTAATATCAATGGCTTCCAAGTGATGTTATGACTTGAAGTGGCTTCACTCGCGTGTTGTGTGGAGAGACTCACACAAGTTACAAGAAAGAGCGCGATGTTTGAAGGCTGGCACCGGAAAATGATCCTACTAATTTGTCTACTTGGTCTCCCATTTTCCTGTTATTGTGAGTTGGAACAAGGACAGAGTGGTGTTAAAGTATGTGAAGACAGCTATCCTTTGACTAAAAGCAATCCTAATGAACTGTATTCGAAAGTTCTCCAGAAGACCATTGCCTCAAAGGTTGGCAAGTTGCCACTTGAAGTGAATGTCACTCTACCGAAGGCTTCAAGTTATCGTTTCACTGTTGGATCTGTGCAGAGGGTACAAAACCAAAGTTTTTCTAAGGGATTCTATCCTCAGTCTAGCTTTCTGTGTCCGTGGACTTACGAAGGTAATTTTATCCCTACCCGTGTGCCACCTATTCTGTACAGTGCTAAACTGATCACCAACCGGCCTCTTCGCATTAGAAGTTTCAACATGGTTGGACATTGTAATTGCGCTCCAATAACAACTCCAGTGTCTGTGTTGAGCTTCAACAGTTGTCTCTTTGGGAAAGAAAAGTGGACCATGGACACTATCACCATCACTGTTGGCTACACCTGTGTAGGGCCCTATTGAGCCACCACAGCTAAAGACTATGCACACATATTAGAATCCAGTAAACTTTGAAATCAAGTTTATCAACAATGTTATTAATGTTACTATTATCAGCTCACATTATATGTGCATATATATTGTACACATGTATGTAAATGTGTGTAAACATGTATGATGTGTATTACAGTCAGCACATTTGCCGTATGTTTGTATTCCTGCGATTGTTTACACATAATATAGTTGAGATCATCAGACTCCATTACATATATGCCACAGTACACACACATGTTTATTTCAGAATATACTCATTTTGCTACTTTATAATTCTCGTATTGTTATAAATCATTTCTTGCTTCTAAAAATGGAATAATAATGTGAAAGAATTTGTGCCATCATAAACGGTCTATAGCATTTGTTCACTGGGATTGCATATCCTGTGCGGAGGGAAGTAAGAAATGTTTTACAGCAATTCAACTACATACGCTGTATCGTTGGAGGTGTGACGATATTGAAATGTGGAGCTCAAAACACCATCCACTTTGAAGACTCCTGAGTGGGCTCAGAGGTTATGTCATCTGGATTAAGTGGATTGAATCTTGAAACCCTGTGAGCTACTCACAACATACACATAAACACAACACTGTCTCACGTTTCCTAGGCCTCTTCAAGAATAATACAATTATGAAGTGTATGAATGAGTGTGCTATAGTTCATATATAGAAATGATTTGTGCCTACCAGTGGAGAGACAATAATCATTACATATTGATTTTGTTCATTAAGTTGAATAGAAATGCATAGTAAACATCAAGTTTTGCATTAAATCTATTTAATTCCATTATCCCAAAGTGTGTTTAGGGTCATAAGTATCTTTTATACATAAACGGTACACCGTTTTATAGGGACCTCCATTCCAAGTGGTCTCAGTGGTATACAAACCCATACTGCATATACTACGTGTACATACGTACATATGTACATGTGTATTATACTATACAAATGTACATGTGTATTATACTATACATAAGTACATGTGTATTATACCATTCACACACACACACACACACACACACACACATATGTATGTATGTACATGTGTATTATACTATTTGTATGTACATATACGTCACAGTTTCAATGTACAGCTGTATATAATGTACAGGATACGTATATGCATGTACATAAGTACATGGTGTATACCACACTTTTGTACAAACAAAATGTCATACTGAGTCCTCATAAAATGAAATACCATCAGAAATAACTTCCATAACAAATTATGTTTAATCATACACTTCGTACTAAAGATATGAATAAAATATTATACGTACGTAAAGTAGGTAAACAACGTGTGTACTTGGAAGAAATCATCCCACATTTACAATTAGTCCAAAGTGGTCATGTCTACCGGCTGTGGGAGACCATTAGTTGCCATAGAAACTGATATATTGGAATGATGTGTACACAGCTGACGCAGTATTGATCTTTGTTTGAACGCCCGCAGTTACTCGTACCCGAAAAACAGAAGCCACACACACAAGACACGCATACACATACACAGCACACACACACACAACACTACACCACATCAAACACTAAATACATCATGTATCTACTTATGCACCTACACACACATGTATATTATATGCGTAACATGCACTAATATAGGCAATTAATCAAAATACACACAAAGCGAACATATATGAGCACAAACTTGCATACACATGCTTGCACATAACACACACTTATACAACACGCAATATACACACACACAGAATCTACACTCATACGCACACAACACACACACACAGCATGCATTTATATGTACAACACACACATAATATACACACTCACACACAGAATCCACACTCATACACACACAACACACACATTCATTCCTACAGATGCATACGCATCACACGTGATGTGTGTATGCTCACATGCATAGATACACAACTAGCATCAATATTAATGGGCTATTCTGTACATACACCACTACACCACTAGCTGTTGAGTTAGTTTTGGTTCATTCATTACAGTACATTTGTACAGTCTGCCTGACATGATCAGCAGCCTTAAAAGTCCGTATGCACTCCATTAGGCTTCAAGACCATGCTGAATCATCAACATAGACGTACATATGAGATATTGCTATGTTACAGCACTTTACCGTGGTCTGGTTGGTAGCAGTAGGTATTGTACATCCTTGGTGAGGTCACATTGAATTGTGGAAATGTGTGAATACATATAAAGATTGATATTATGTACGTATTCAATATGATACATGAATGAACATAATTATTGTATATTATACTGTACATACTGTACATTTTTTGAAATGTATGTACACGTTTTGTGTATTGATGCATTGCTATTGTCCATCTAGTGACACTTTGAAAGAAGCCAAAACACATCAATGTTCTGAAAATGACAATTTAATGTGTGCCTATACTTCTGAACAAAAATCCTCCAAATAGCATTGTTACTATTGATAAACTTAGTAGTTTCTTAGTCTGCTGCACTTCCAGAGGGGGGAGTTCTGAAGACGAGTTACAGGCATAGTATTTGGAAAAATGTTTTTGAAATATCCCATCTGGGTTACACTTGTTGTTGTCTTCAATGGAATATTTCCCCCTGGGGGATTGTGCCTCCTCGGAATCTGCCACAACACGACCACTCATCCCAGTCCTCGGAGCATCTTCTTGCGGGACAACATTTACAATACCATCCCTGGGAAACTTCAGCTGAACACAACAGTTGGCATGGTTGTGCATGGCACCATTGCCCACATTGAAAAAAAGCCAAGTTATCCCAATGGC
>OZ026566.1:1600000-1607500 GCA_964020155.1 Chondrilla cf. caribensis
GGATATTGTGTAGATTAAGGCAAACCATAGTGCTAATGGAAAAGTTCCCCCAGACTTTCAGTCTTCAATACCCAATATAAAAGGATGATTATGAATAAGCCTTACATAATAATAATTATACTAAATGTAATAAAATAGTATGTATAGTTAATCAATATAATATCATGTTCAATATAAACATTTTCTGTGTATCAATTAGTTGACTGTAATTGGCTGGAGTCTTGATCATAACTGTGTTTGTTGCGGCTGCTGCTATAGTGGTGTAGTTGAAACAAACACTTTTGGGGCTTTAAGAAATAAATAAACACAGAATAGGTATAGCCAATTAGGTACACAAAGCAATCATGAACTGTACGTTAATGTAGGTTTGACCTTTAATATTGAGAATAATACAATTCTCAGATAAAATAATATTCTTGAATATTTCTGACAGTCACTGACCAATGCTTAATTGTCTTCAAACTTCACATGTATATACTACATGTACGTACATGCAGAACATAATTAAGAACTATTACGTATAATATTATTATAGCAAATAGTATAATAGTGCTGTTATACAACTTCCATCACAGGTACAGTGAATTCTCATTAATCTGCCACCACTTTATCCCCCAAACCTTTTAATCCACCACAATTTCCAGTACCAATATAATGTACAAGTACTAATGAATATCCAGTTAATGAGCCAAACTCATTAATCCACCATAATTTTATTCTTTGAAAACGAATTGTGGCAGATTGAGTATTCACTGTAACCCCTAAAATGTAATAATTGGCAATTGGCAGGCCTTTAAACCTTGCATGAGCTATAATTATAAGAATTATAGTGGGGGATTTGGTGCTTATAACCCTGCATGGATTACATTATAAGGATCGATGTAATCTATATTTATAATTATATTGTACATTTGTGGTGATACTGTAGTATCTGTGGAAGCCTAGCTTATTGCAAAGCTATGAGAGGCCACGCACCATATTCCAGGATCCAGTGGCCACCTATTATGTATGTAGCTAGTACAACCCACTGTATATATGTATAATATTTTGGCGGGACATTAATGTATGCTGATATGAGCAACCATATTTTTTCGCGTCATCCCTACAAATATAGAGTGCTACCACACTCTATGATTATCAGCTTGTACGTAGTGTTCACTCAAAAACTAATGAATATATATCAGATAATAATCAGAATATAGTCATATTATATGTACCTTCTGATAGGGTTGGATTTAGTAATTTGTAATCAAAAATAACAGTAGTCATGCTTGTGGACTTGGACGTTTTCAGACATTAGTTATACCAACACAATTATTCCATTTCAACACTTTAAAACTTGGTCAAACCCATCACTATGGGCAACACGATGAGGAAAACACCAATACAGAGCAAAGTTGTGGAATGTGCAAATTCTTATCAAAAGAAAAAGAGTTAATGAAATTGCACTGGCAGAAGGGACCAGCCAACAACTGCAACAGTTTATGAAAACATATGGTGAGGTTACATGAAGGAATACTATGCATAATAATGTATGTAATACACACAGTGGTACATATGTATGTATATATGTATATGAACAATATAGTTAGGTACATCTGATGTTAAACCAAGCAAGGGGGGCACACAGGGACCAGGTCAATCGTTATCTCTTCCAGAAAGTGAGACAATCATACCGTCCAACTTGTCCACGGGTTCAAGGGCATGTGCAGCAACACGCCGACAAAGATCGTCCATATGCTCCTCGGAGGTCTGCTCTTTTGATTTGATATAAAGAGGACTAGAGATCTTGGAGCTTCCAACAATGTCTAGTAGGTGAGAGACACAATGCAATATTGTTGTGAAAAACATCTAAGTGTCATCTTGCAGACTAATGAACAGAGTGAAGGCCAAGAAGCAATGCAGCACTAAAACAATGCTGAAACTGGTGCATATTGAATGTGTAGCTTGTCATCTCACACTCAGCGACACACCAAAACCCCTCATTATTGACAAGTATACAGTGTTAGATTGTATACGTACATACACACAGGTAGATTGTACAAATACACATTATTATATTATTCATACAGTACTATTAGATTGCATAGACTCTAATAGTTGGATCATGCAAATGTCCACTGAAAGTTGAGAGTTTAGGCAGACATGCTAAGTGACCACACACAACCTCTTCCCTGCCCACAGGAAATACACATACATGATACGAAATCATAGCAATACAGGCCTGTGGTTGATGAGGGGAAACTGCCACCTATTGCATATAGTAATAAAACACCACTGGGTCACCCTACAGCCCAACACATGGTAAATGGAAGACTAGTATCATATTGCAATAGGGCCAGAATAGAAAATGTCACACTGACATCCCAAACACATGTGCCTACAGTGTACACTGCAAATGTAGGTACATACATAGGTGTGTGGTACATATCACATAACATACAAACTGTATGTATATGGCTTTTGGGATTTGCTTCCAATTTACTTAGGAGGTAATGACATATCAAGTAGTAATGTGGGACAATTAGGGGACACAAAGGGTTGCACCACAACTGTTGTACAATTCGGTGCAAAACGTGCTCGCCAGTCCTCTCAGACAATACGTACATACTGTACATGCAGTATACACTGTAGGTACCTGTGTTTGGGATGTCAGTGTGACATTTTTAATTCTGGCCGTACTGTACGTATGTTTTTACTAATAATTCCCAGAATGCCTCAGACTGTACTCTGTGATGCACAAGCCAAGGTAATACTCTATACTTAGCAACCCTGTGGTTGTACATTATCACCATCCCCCAGTGTGAACTACTTTCTCAGTAATATTAGAAGTAGGTACAGTAAGTAGTTGTGGAAATTGGTTCCAAAGATAAACCTAGGGAGATACGTAGTCATATTAAGAAGCACAATCGGGACTAAAAAATCATGGAATACACTCACACAATACACAGATAACAAAGAGTACAATACTTCTTCTTTGGGTGCGTGTATGCTTGTGGGTACTGTACTTGGGCTCTTACTTGTCAAGCTGGTGCTGCTGAAAAGGTTATCGAGATTCCCTCCATTTTCCAAAGATGTCAAACGGTTATGGCTGCCGGCACGTTCAGTGATGACAGCATTCTCACCATAGAGCGGTACATAAGGTAAACCACCACCAAATGGACCGATACTCTGAGAGAAAGAAGAGCAGCAGTGATCATAACGGAAGTACACTGGGAGCCTTGTAATAGCGTAATGGTAGGTACATTACGTGTATGGTACACGTACGTCCACACAAGACATGGAACATAGGACAAATACTGTTAACTAGTTGAAATGCCCATCCTAAAGGCCATGTTGACCCCATGTACATGATCACACTTTGCATCTAATCATGCAATTTCGTCTCGTGGACTCATACAACTTTCACAATAGGAAACAAACGCTATATTGCAAGTATGGCATATAGCATGGTTTCCTTTGAATTCTTGAAGGGGCTCCTAAAATGAAACAGCAACCCCCTTAGGACGTTCCACGTATGTTGCTAAGGTCGTTTAATGAGTTTGACATCAATCGTATGCACACTAAAGGAGCTCACGAATAAACAAACAAACAGAATCCGTGAATTATAGTAGAATTACAGAGGTATGGGATATACGTAACCATGAGATATGGGAAAGAAAAGTAGGAATCAAAAATCTTTATCAATACACAATGTTTTCAGTCCTTTTAATACTTTCCACACCACTTGATACCACTTGATAGGAAGATACTGACCCTGGTACTTTACAAAAACCCATTTCTCTGAAGATGCAAATGTTTGGTTATCAGGAGTGCTCAGAAAGACAGTTTTAATTGTTTTAGTTCATTTTACTCCTGTTTCATTCTGAGGGCTGTATGCAGAGGCAGTGGTCTTCACGCCAAAATGTAAATGGAAACAAAAAACAAAATTGTGTTTTCCAAGTCTCCCAGAAACCAAAAGGTTTCAACTTCAAGTTGAATTGAATGTAGTAAGAAGAACATTGGCTGTCCAGACCCCTCTGTTGTTCAGAAACCACACTACTTCCATTATCCACACTCTCCCACACTCAAACCAACTTGGACCTCATTTTAAATGTACGTATAGTGTGTTTACACAGAAGAGACAAACACCATTTCAATTGAACCCAGAAGCTCCTACAATACATAAACTCTCCAACTTGAAACAATTGTGAATTCAAAATCTCACAACACTAAGGAATACATTATGATGAGTTTCCACACACATCATCACAACCACAACAAACTTCTCCCTTGTAGTGTATGTGGTCAAAATGCACATTGTGCTCTAAGTGTTGATTAGCTGTACATTCTGCAAACATTAGGACACATACAGTACATGCACGACTATCTATACGTTAACAGGTGCATTACATAGTGAGGCATCCCATATTGAGGCGTCCCATCCTTCAGGTGTACACGCAACATACAGTCCACACATACATACACATGCACATATCAAGTGATTCAGTTCACACACATACCAGCTGTCTTTGACCCAGTCGGGGCATAGTACTGCTTCTGTTACCAGTGTGCGTGTTGAGTCCTTTGATCCTTTGGTTTCTCCCAACAGTGTTAGTCTTCCTGGTGCCACCTGTGGGGCCTCCTCTTGACGGCATACCACCAAATGTATAGGAACCATATCTACAGTACACACAAGACACACTGTAATACCACCAAATGTATAGGAACCATATCTACAGTACACACAAGACACACTGTAATACCACCAAATGTATAGGAACCATATCTACAGTACACACAAGACACACTTTAATACCACCAAATGTATAGGAACCATATCTACAGTACACACAAGACACACTGTAATACCACCAAATGTATAGGAACCATATCTACAGTACACACAAGACACACTGTAATACCACCAAATGTATAGGAACCATATCTACAGTACACACAAGACACACTGTAATACCACCAAATGTATAGGAACCATATCTACAGTACACACAAGACACACTGTAATACCACCAAATGTATAGGAACCATATCTACAGTACACACAAGGCACACTGTAATACCACCAAATGTATAGGAACCATATCTACAGTACACACAAGACACACTGTAATACCACCAAATGTATAGGAACCATATCTACAGTACACACAAGACACACTGTAATAGTGTACACTGTATTATAGTACATACAGGGCACACTGTAGTATGGTTCACTGTATTATAGTACATACAGGGCACACTGTAGTAATGTTCACTGTATGATGTACATACGTAGACACATATATTGTATATACATATTATGTATCTTATGCACATAGCCATATATGCAAAGTGCTGACTCAGAATACAACTGCTCAGCTAATAAGGATGTACGTACGAGTATCTGACAGCCATTTTAGTACTCACCCCCTTCCTCTCCCACCTCTCCGAGGAGACGTGACACGGAGGTGACTCTGGCACTCCCGCTTCCACTCAGATAGTAAGTTTCTCTCCTCAGATTGAAAAGCCTTCGAAAGAAGAGATAATTTGGTATACTCAACAGGTCCCACAGAGGGAACTGTGTATAGATGACATATACATATGCAGATAGGCACTCCTCAAGCAGTTGAAGTGGACGTAGGCCTCATTGCACACACATGGTTTACTGCCTGTACTATAGCTAACCAGTTCCATAGAAGAACACTGTGAACAATTTATAAATTCTATCACATCCAAAAGTGAGTCACCACCGCAGGCATATACAGTAGGTGTGATAGGAAACAGTTGAACCACACACATAACTGGAATAGCACGAATGATTCCAAAGTTTTCCATCCGGTAAATTGAGTATCCAGTTCAGATACCATACACAAGGACATTTGTGTGTGTGTGTGTGTGTGTGTGTGTGTGTGTGTGTGTGTGTGTGTGTGTGTGTGTGTGTGTGTGTGTGTGTGTGTGTGTGTGTGTGTGTGTGTGTGTGTGTGTGTGTGTGTGTGTGTGTGTGTGTGTGTGTGTGTGTGTGTGTGTGTGTGTGTGTGTGTGTGTGTGTGTGTGTGTGTGTGTGTGTGTGTGTGTGTGTGTGTGTGTGTGTGTGTGTGTGTGTGTGTGTGTGTGTGTGTGTGTGTGTGTGTGTGTGTGTGTGTGTGTGTGTGTGTGTGTGTGTGTGTGTGTGTGTGTGTGTGTGTGTGTGTGTGTGTGTGTGTGTGTGTGTGTGTGTGTGTGTGTGTGTGTGTGTGTGTGTGTGTGTGTGTGTGTGTGTGTGTGTGTGTGTGTGTGTGTGTGTGTGTGTGTGTATACACATACAGTAAGTACACTAATACCTTTAAAGAAGGGATTATGCACACTACATATAGTTAATGTACTCACATACGTACATGCATGCATACCTACCTCATGACTCAGAGCTTGGTCCACAATCCTAATGAAAGCCATGATCGAATTTTCAATGTTAGGTTCAGAGTAAAGTAGCTCGTGGACTGCAAAGTAGAAAAGAAAGATAATTTGTTGTATCAAGTACAATACTGCACATGCACACTTAAGTAGGCATAACAAAGTGTATACATTTGGTTCAGTGGGATTCTCAAATATGGTAGAGTAGGTTCCTTGAAATTGCCTTGAATTGGTAGAGTAACACTCTGTTCTCCACTGAACACAGACAATCTCCTTGAGTGTGTGAAGTAGGACATTGAATATAGGTATTATTAAAATTCAAATAGCTCTAAGAATTCAACAAGTTCAATATACTTTTGGGAATATACATACGTACATACCCAATATACTCTACGAATTGTAACCAAATGATATGATATGTACGTACGTACAATCGAGTGTGAAGAATAGAATTGGCATATAAAGAATAAAAATCCTTTGTCTCTTTGGATTTGGATAAATACGTATTAGTAGATATTACTCAGTCAAACAATGGATCCAACCAATATTGGATTGGTCATATTCAGTTTTCACTTGAAAATGGCTGTTGGCAAACTGCTATTTCTGACCCACTACATACAAACACCATAGAGCACAAGTATGTATTTGTGTGTACGTGCCTCAGTTTGATAGAGGAGGGGTGAAGCTATGCATACATATACGTATGTAGATGCACATACGTACGTACCTCTGTACATGACTCTTGCAATTAGCATTGGTAGGTTGTCAGGAGGTATGTCTTTCTTCAGTAGAAGTTCGCCATAATCGTCCTGGTCCTGGTCACCGGAAGAACTGGAATCTTCATCACTGGAAAAACCGCCATTGCTAAAATCCTTTTTCTCTTTTTCTTCTGGTTGTTTCTTCGCTTCCTCACGAGCATTGTCCTCTGATTCATTGCCAGCAGGTGCCTGATACGGTGGCAATGGTGTGGTGAGAATTTGCTGCAGTTCATTGATGTACGTGAGTGGATTTGCTTTGGCTGGATTTTTCGTATCACCTTTCACAGACTTAGCACTCACAATCTCCTGTGTAAAAACAAGCAGACAATCGGTGTTCAGCAGTCAGGCTTAACCTTTACAAGGCAGAAGT
>OZ026566.1:1612500-1615588 GCA_964020155.1 Chondrilla cf. caribensis
GAAGGGTATGTGGATACACCAATTTATACATATCTTAGTATTCATATACATTTATATCCACAGGGAGTACATGTACGTACTTACAATAGTATACAAATGGGGTAAGGGTATACATGTGTATGTATGCAGTAGAACCTCGGAGCACTCCTAGTAAATGACATAATAGGAACTATCTTCCTATGAAGGATACTTTTTAGTTACCAAAAGTGGACTTTCCTATAGTGCAAATACAACTTCTCACCTCTGAAGAGTGGACAACATCACTACAGTGGACATATGTATGTAATAGCTGGTCCCACGATGTCAGTTATCAAAGACATCCACTTTGGTACATACGTATGTATGTACGTATGTATGTATCAGCACGCATGTGTCAGTCATTTTTCAATTTGTACATACGTACATACCTTTTGTTCCAAAAACTCTTCAGTGATTCCCATCATTTCCTGATATGTCATGGACTGAAATAAGTCCTGATATTTGTGTAATCTGAGGCTCTTCAACCACATGGGCACCTCTGTGAGTACAAAATAACAGAGCATGAATGTTAAGTCACCACCACACTAACATCATATTATGCCATCACAAATAGTTGAATTTGATCCAAAACTGAATAAAGTGCAAGTTTACACACCAACACAAAGATTATAAGGAATCTGGCTGGCAAGTCACCACCAAGCATACAAACGTACGTACATACGTACATAAATGTAGTGTATACATGCAATACATGTATGTACATGTGTCAGTAGAATAGTTCCATTTCACAAATGAACATTAAGTGTATGTTTACAGGTTTAGTATGCCAGACCAAATTTCTCCCCAAAGGTTATCTAAAACAAGATAAAGTAATGAGCAATAGAAAAGACTTAGGAGATGTTGAAGAATGCTAAATGATTTCCCTTTTGACAAAATTCTACAACAGCTGTTCTGATTGTACCAGTACTACGTAGCTTAAATACAGTACAATGATTACCTACACCTGCATGTACGTACGTACAGGATGATAAACCCATTTATACATACATATCTTAGTATTCATATACAAGTACATAATGTACAGTCACATAGACACAAATGCACATTGGTCAATATTGTCCACAGGGAGTACATGTACGTACGTACATACATAAGTATACAAATGCATCTCACAGTATTATTTACAGTATAACACAAACACACCCACCCACACCCACACACACACCCACACACACACACACACACACACACACACACACACACACACACATGCACAACCACACCCACCCAACCACACACCCACATACACACACACACACACACACACACACACACACACACACACACACACACACACACACACACCACTAATATTACTGATAGCAAAAAGCATCACTTGGATAACCCAACATGCCCTAAGGCTGGATAACTTACACAACTACGTACTCGAACTAAGTTTACAATGCATACGTATGCACATGTGTACTGTTGTGATTGGCTGACAAATATGTACAAGAACAAAATCAGTACTGACTACAGAATTCTTATAAGTACTTCCTGTAGAGATCAACACACAATATGCTATATCATGCTTAGACAAACCAAAGATGTGATATCAGCGTAAATATCAAGTTTTCGTATATCAACACTGGATCTTTATGGATACTCTGAAAGCCAAATAAGAGCTCAGATGAACACAGAGTTTCCCATACATACATATAAGGAGCTCACTTCCACTGACTTGAGGTGCAAGATCACAATTTTTAGATCAGATGTCATATATGTGAGCAGTGTGACCAAATCAACACATGAACTCTTGTACTGCAGTGAAACATGGTGTGTGTACATACGTAGGTACATGTGTGTAACCACATAAAAGTATGGACTGTGAAAGTGAGACAATACAGGGAACAACTCAGCACATCTGAGAACATGTGAGTACACAAGTACTTGTACATCTGACATGGAGTGAGAAGGATAAGACTGTTCACAATATACAGTTATTGTGAACGCACACACACACACACACACACACACACACACACACACACACACACACACACACACACACCAAAATCACAGGTCATCATGCAAACAAACATACATGAATTCAAAGTGTACTTTTATCATTTGCATGAGGGAGAAATCCCAAGATTCAAGATTTTATGAAGACTACATACACAAGTTGTACATAAAACAATACTGATCGACATCAAATGGGGGAAGAAAACACAGCATTAATGGATAAATGTACGTACGCACGTACATACTTCTTCATGCCAGTGAGCTGATACATACATATGTATGTAAAGATATAGTACATACGTACGTATGCATGTAAGTACATACTCACTCACACATGTACAGTACACAAGAAAGCCAAATAGTGAGTACTATACTATCCAAAAGGTAATGAGATGTACACACACATGTATGTAAAATAACAATAAACAGAATCATAATAAGGATGTTCATGGTGTGGAAAGTTAACACATACATGCAATGTACTTACATACATATATATTATGTACATGTATACACTACAGCATCATTAATGTACACACTAGCGGAGAAAGAAAGTGAGGCAGATAAATGTACTCCAAACACACACACACACACACACACACACACACACACACACACACACACACACACACACACACACACACACTATACTTGCACAAACCATTCCAAGATAACACAGGTATCTACAGCAGAGGCAAACAAGATAGCCTATTCATCTCTGAATGGACAGGAATCTCAAAGGCATATGGTTTCAAGCTATTCCTCAGCTTCAGGGATAATACAGACCCATCAGTCACCACTTAATCCAAATGAGTTGATAAAGTCCCTTAAATGTGGCTGTTATCATACGATCCCCATATTCAGTGTGAAGAAGGTAAACACAAGGCTATTCTCGCACACCTTAGCAGGACAATGTGTTCACTATCAGTTTTGCTGAACATATATATCAATGCCAACTTCAATCACAGTTGCTTTCACAATGCCATCCACGCCTCATCGAAAAGGAGTGATGGTATGTTCACAATGTAAAATGTATCTGAGTAAACTAAATCACATTCACACGACCCATGACACACCACACACA
>OZ026566.1:1615788-1750788 GCA_964020155.1 Chondrilla cf. caribensis
AGTGAATCTTGCAACTGCTCAGTACATACATACGTATGTACAATGGCTGCAGGTAAATGCAAAACACTGGTATTCACACAATAGTTAGTATTAGCTGCCTTGCAGACCAGCATGCACACTATTATACAAACATACGTACATACTGTATATAACATATATATACTGTATACAATATTATGTGCATACATATATATTTATGTACACACCTGACCTTGAAATTGGTGTATACCACCAAATTAGGAAGGAATACTATTGTCCACATACACTGGTACATTTGTACATATACCCACATACACACGTATTGCATATACGTATATGAATCTGTATGCATTTACATACATACGTACATACGTATACTATAATAGATGTCAATACAGCAAATATACATGTAAGTATGTATATAATACACAACACATACACACTACAGTGGGACCTCTCTATTACAAACCTCTGAAATGTGGAAACCTCTATAATAAGGACACTATTCTGTGCCCCAGTGTAGTAGTGTAGTGTATTAAGTGACTTCTGAATTGAGGAAACCTCTGTATTAATGACTGAAATTAAGGTCCCAAAGCGTCCTTTATAGGGAGGTCCCCCTGTATATTATTATGTACATGTACACACAAAGAATAAAATAACACGGTACACATCTTGCACATGCATATACATACGTATATACAAATATTTTTTGTGTACACAATATACACACATAGGTACGTATGTACATTATGCAGTAGACTATACATTCAGTAGCAGTGAGTAATGGTAATGAGAACATTCCCAGTGCAAAGAACAGACGGGTGCAAGGAATACATAAGCGGGGACTTCACTTTCAAAGAACAAGTTGAATTTCCTAAAATGGTATTTTACATAAAATGAATATAAAACAATGTACAAGTGTGAAAACAGGTTGGCCAAAGTATTATGAGCACACACACACTGCACATGTAAAACATACAATACATACTGCATATACATACGTATAGTAATGTACCTGAATATAGTCTGAAATCGGTTCCATATTATAGTACTATACACCAGAACCAATACTGTTGAAGTCACCTTATGTACCAACCTGGCAATAGATATACACCTTCTGTGTAAATAAGGTCAAATTGACACAACGCTCTGCCTACATTACAACACTACAATCCATAAACCTCTAAATCCTTATACTGTATATACGTACATACGTACTTGTTACAAAACAAATGGATCAGGTCACTGTTGTGCTTATGTACATATGTATGCATGTATGCACCTAGTACAGTCTCTGGGCCATTTTAAAGGGTACAATACAAGTCTTAATCATCCAAGCACACTTAATCACAACCAAAATCGTCTCTGTATCCCTACTGATATGGTTAATGTTATAAATGCATACAAAATGCGGCTTAACTCAAGTGTCACTCAGCTATGTATCATGCAACACTGCCATCATATTCAACTCAGGTCTGTTGTACTATTGGTCTTAATGCTTGGTTCTACTCCTTTTACCATCACCATCACTGCTGATCAACTGCTTATGAATAACCAGAAGAAGTTGCACACTTGAATATGAACGCTATACACTAAGGAACCTGTCTCTATTTTGGAGACTGAACTCTGAATGTACTGTAGGTACCATACATACATAAAGCGTACCTATCCTGCCTGAAAAATAAGGAAATCTCAAAATGTACCCTACATACCAGATGAATGGGGTTACAGACTGTTTAAGACTGATGCTGGCCGCATAGGTATATTCACATACAGATTAGAGCATACACATGCAACAGACAAAGGAACATAGCATACACCAAGTTATTCATTTGAGAGCAAATCTGGATCTTGCATGTCTAAGGGAGTGTTACAGACGTTGGGGACTGATTCCAGAGAACACACCCTACCAAGGCAGACAGGAATACAACCAAACCACCAAGTGTCATGACTGGTCCTGGTCAACACCCAGCAGTGACGGGACATAGCTGGGATAAAATCACACAAACAAATCACATCATATCAGAATGAATACAATGACAGAAGGAGTAGGTGTGGAGTATATACATACATAGGTAGATCACATATTAAAACCATTTTCTCACTACCAAATTTACATATTTAGTATTTACTACTATCTTGTGGAGAATTGCATCACTCCTGATGTCATCATCACATGAATTTGGAATCAATTAGAGAGATGTTTTTTAGAGACAGATCTCCTTATACTGTCTTATAGTACTTAATTGGATATGAATGTCAGTTTCATATAGATATATCAACATATCACACATGTACGTACACCTGTAAATAGATAGACAGGGATGCACACACACACACACACACACACACACACACACACACACACACACACACACACACACACACACACATACGCACACACACACACATGTATGCACACACACGCATATACACACACACGCACGCGCGCACGCACACACACAGACACGCACACACGTGCACAAGTGCACGCACACACACACACACACTCACGCTTCATCCCACTACCAGGCTCCTCAAAAGTGTTTCTTTGTGGCTGGTCGGTTCCATTAATCCTTTTGTAGCCATCACTGACACAGTGATCCGGTTTTGAGGGCTCATCCTCCTCTTCATGGGGGTCATCCTCAATGGGCTCCGTTAGCTCCTTCTTGCTTGTTGTTTCCCCTGGTGTTTTAGCCTTGTGACGTACTTCCAGGGAGAATGAGTTTGGCAAACCTCTATCCTTCATGCTTCCACACAGAGGCACTTCGATTGGTCTCACTCCTGGTTGTGGCTGCATCTTTGGCAAAGTATGGGACTTGTTGCGAGGGCCCTTTCTCCCCATGATTTTGGCCCACTTATCGTCCAGATGTTGAAGCCAATAATCCAAAGCGTTCCTCTGTTCCTGTTTGAAGGCGGGGTGAACCAACGCAATGGAAATAAGCTGCCTGCATTTGTCCAAGTAAGCCATTTCTTCGCTACACCCCAGAAGAACCTTCGGGAGGAGATTCATGTACTCCTTCACCGCAGCTTCGTTCCCCGGACGAAGCAACAGGATGAGTTGTAAAAGGTCTTCCAATGCCCTCTCTTCCGTGGTTCGATGAAGGCCGTTGATGGAATCTGCACGGAGATGCCCAATCACCAGTAACCAGACGTCTACAGACGTTCTACGAACCAATGTACACTGGTAAACCGACAATGGAGCTTACTTACTTGGGTTATTAGCCTCGGCTTCTGTTTGCTTGAGGTAGTCGTCGTGGTGTTTAGTTATGCTGTCTATGACAGAAGATAAAAACTTGGCCTGGGAAGGGCTCACCCAACGCAACATCGAGTAAATGGCGATGGTCTGCTCACAAGGCGATAAGGTCTGAAAACAACTGTTCATGTAATCGACTTTGTCGCGGAAAGTTCCCGCGTCCCGTCTAAATCCGTTGGCACTCATGGCTCCCTCCAGCCTCGTGAAGCTGGATGTGAACTCCGCTCCGTTCGTCGACGTACGTATATGGTTCGTTCGTTTCTGAGAGACTTGTTGCCTTATTCGGCCCACTAAATAATAGATGATGAGTATCTTCCGGAAAAAATCGTGGTCACGCCCCCTGACCCTAACAAAAATGGTGAGTTAGATCATTAAACCATAGATTCAACTTTCGACCACACTGGTCTAATTGTTGGTATATGTACATGATAGATTATCCTGTCTGTACATCCTGCGTGTTTTATGGTGATAGTCCGGGAGAGGCTTCTTTGGAGGACATCTGTATCTGTACATAAGTTTGAATTCTTTTGAAGACCATGAATTTTAGGCTTTGACTCATAGTATTGTGTTTCGTCTGGTTCCACTACGTGACACAGAGTTGTTGAGTCTCGTCTGCTCTGTTAATCGCCCTATTGAGCTACCAGACATATTGGAGTGATTTCTTTGCATCCTTTTGAATTTGTGTCAATGAGTGTATGTATGCACTAGCTCAACTGCATACCAGAGCAGGCGAGCTGGATATAGTCGAACTCCTGATACTTCAAAACGTGTTTGTATGTGTATCAATTCCCAAATGCTGTGTGTTAACCAGACCATAGTGACTTAATCAAATGCGCATACATAGCAGGTCTATTCCAGTCATGGAAAGTTGGTTATTATACACACCTCCATTTTGCCAAATCTATCCAGTTGATAGACCACAGTGTGGTTTGCCCTGCCTGGTGTGTAGGCAATAAGGACTCAACCTGTATTAACTGTGTTGAGAATCGGACAAGAACCACGGATTAGAATAGACTCTACCAATCAAATGAAACACCCTATCATACATTTGTATATATTCACATGTAATTAATCAAATCAAATGTACATGTATCAATTTAGAACAGAAATATTTCATGACTGTTCATTAATGAAGGTATGCATATTATTTATGTTGTTGGTTCATTCAGTCAAAACTGGTAACCATTTGTTACATTTTCACTGCCCACCTGTCTAAGACTGAATTCTTTCTCTTTAGAACTTTGCACGCAGTTTCCTATGGGGGCGCCCTGGAGTAGATTTGTTTACTTGTATGAGTTCCAAGTATCGACCACAATCTCTGCACGTCACGTCCACCTGGAGTTACTCCTTTTGGTGCATGTTTTCATCACAGGAAACACGGAAAGAAGTCGACAGTTTTGGAACACTTGAGGTGCCAGTCAACAAGTACTATGGCGCACAAACTGCACGATCACTCAAGAATTTTGATATTGGAGGACCAACAGAAAGAATGCCTGTAAGAGACAATATCAATAGATGCGTATGAACACTAGCTACCTACTTGAGTCACACGGTTTGAAATGAATTATGTACACGTGGATTCGAACAGGAACACCTACCCCCCCACACACACGCACACACACATGCACGCACACACGCACGCACACACACGCACACACACACACACACACACACACACACACACACACACACACACACACACATGCACGCACACGCACACACACACACACACACACACACACACACACACACACACACACACACACACACTATTGCATGTATCCTGGTATGTGAATTCAATGTACATATACTTGGTCATGTAGTTAGTTATGCTTCACACATAACCAGGTTTATATTCCTTATATGGCAAGTATTACAAATATTATTGTTCTGGTCAAATGGTGCATCATGCAATTTGTTATGGGTACCTTGGGATGTCATTTGTTAACAGCATGTCACTACAACATGCTTCCACAACAACTAACCCAGTTGAACATAGTACAAATGTGGACTTGGTGCATATGTAGGTGTTACGAAACACAAATGTCGCCCTTATGTATGCTATCAGTGCATTCGTAATAGAATGAGTTTTGTAATAAAAAATGTACGTAACTGCCTCATAGCAGAATGTACATGAGCTGCCAACGTCTGATGTGATTCCAATGTTATGTGTACTCATTAGAGCAGTAGACAATGTGATTTGTGGTCTGAAGTGACATACGAGTGTTGAATGGAGGGGATTGATGCAGTCGCACTATGTCTTCTATAGTAGGTTGTGCTCAATCAGTAATTCTTGTATTTTTTCTAGATTCCTGTAATTAGGGCTTTCGGCTATCTCAAGAAGGCTTGTGCTCTGATTAATCAGCAGTATGGTATGGAAGCCTCAATAGTGCAAGCAATTGTTCAAGCTGCAGATGAAGTGAGATAAGCATATTGTGCATGTGTGTATATACACATATGTATGCACTGTAGGTACAATAAGGTTGACCATCTCACAGTATTTACACACTGTATGTGTACATACAGTGTGTACTGCATCACAATATATGCTGTATTTGGACATATGTATGTGTACGTATGTACATACGTACAGCAAATTGCGATGTTATTATATGGACTTGTGTGCATACATGCGTACACCATATTGCGATATGTGTACGTATACATACATGTGTACATCCGTATTATGTATGTACACCATACTTATCACAAATAATTATTCATGGAATGTAGCACCCAATGTTCCCTCCAGAAATTTTTCCTGCTACGGGTAGGAAAATAGTGGCAGAAACATTCCATAAAGCAAATGTTGTCCACAAGGATCTTTTGTAGGGAGTCAACATAGGCTTTTACCTCTGTAATCTGAAGTTATGAAGTGAGGGTAAACAGGTCTCCATTCTCTCCTATCTCTCTCTGTCTGACTATCTGTTCTGTATAGGATCACTTTCATGTGTTCATGGTGCAGGATGACACAGAATTGACATAATTGTCTGTTTGTAAGTGTCAGCTATACTGTCACTTGTTTGAAACTCTAGTAGACCGGGTCACTTGTAAACACTCTAAATTTGGTATTGCAAGGTGCTGACAGACTAGCTACGTCAGCACCTTCATAAAATAATCAGTTGAAATACATGTGTACTGTGTTTACTTGGCATAACACACAATATTATGTAGGTGGGTACATCAGGTATGCCCAGCATTTGTGTGAGCTTGTATAGAGTATCTTTGGTCATAGTTGGTCCTACATTTCACTACATGCATCAATACCCCCTTTATGTATGGTTACAAAGTGTTTAGTTTTTGAAGGGGGTGTGGCAAGAGGGTGTGGTATGTATGTGAATCATGATGATGACTATATACCATCTGCTGTCCAAGAAGGTGTGGTATGTGTGCAATGATAATGACTACCATCTGTTGTCCAAGAGGGTGTGGCATGTGATAATGGCTGCCATCAATGATAATGACTACATCAGCTGTTTGAGAGGGATTTTGACAAGATGGTACGATTCACAGTGTGAGCCACAATAATGCCTACAATGTGCGGTGCACAGTACCTTAGACCTCTCCATCCTGTGATGGGTTGTCGTGTGATTTCATCATGTCCTACTCCCAACCCCATCAACAATGTAGGAAAGTTATTCTCGACTTTCGCCAGCTGCGATTAACGTGCACATATTTGGCCGAAGGAATTTTAGTGATGCATTTCAATCATCAGTTAGCTCATTTCCTTCTAATTTGCTTGTTTCAAATAAAACCTATTCAACCCCTCAACACGGGTCTAGTGTGGGTCTGTGATCGGCAGTTGAAGTATTACCATAAAAGTACTTATTATTGGTGCTGACTAATCACATTGTCATTGACTGTGCACTCTATGAATTAGGTATGCGATACAATACACTATAATCTATATTCTATTCATCTTACCTACTGACCAGATGATCTGTTAAACCGTTTCATTCTGAGATCACAGGACAGGTTTTATGCTTGACTTGTCCCCTGATATGAGGTAGTCGCATGTACGGTATCCTAGAGTACCTCCACAAGGGTTGTATCCCTACTGGACTTTAAGGTGTGAATGTGTGCACACATATTTGTGGGTTTGCAACCAAGAACAAGGTAACAGCTGTGTGTACGTACACACACATGCATGCACACACATACACACACACACACACACACACACACACACACACACGTGCACACACACACACACACACACACACACACACGTGCACACACACACACACACATGTGCACACACACACGCACGCACACACACACACGTGCGCCCACACACACGCACACACACACACACGCATGCACGCACGCACACACGCACGCACACACGCACGCACACACACACGCATTCTTGCTATGCATGGGTAGTATAAAATCTGTATGGCGTGTACTTTCAAGGGAAAAACTATGTATGTGTTGTGTATGAAATACGTATGTAATCTGGATTAAAATCATCTTAGCCAGAGCAACTGAAGTCTATGTTGCTTCAGTTAATCATGATCTATGTAATGATAATAATTAAAATAGTAAATTAAATGGTATCTTCTCTTCTGATAATCCAGACATGACATTCATTACATGAAGAAAATTTTGATGCACACATCTTTTTCCACTCATTGTTATTCCCATCCTAGTCTCCAGCCCACTTCCACATTAACCATTTCATGGTCCCTCACAGTAAGAAGGTGGCAGGAGCTAAGGTGTGCTGGGGACAATGCTACAGTATATACATAGGTGCTTCCTGTCACCAAGTACAGTATGTACAGTGAAGTCTCGTTAATCCTCTGCAACTCGTTTTGTTGGATTGATGAGTTTGGCGGATTTACTGGATATTCATTAGTACTTGTTTGGTGGATAAGGTGGTTGTGGATTATCAAATATTCCCTGTATGTATGTATGCTTTTCCATGTCTTTTGTCAATCAATTACACTACCGTAGAGTTTTGTTCAGACAAACTACGTATAAGAGTCCCACCCAATGTTCTCATCAGAAGTTCCTTTAATCAGGATTTGCTTACTACATATATACTACTAAAGCAAACCAAACAATGCTCAAAAATTGGTTGTATTAAGTAGTAAATTGTCTTAACAAGTTTCTGCTGTATATCTTTATATAATGTACTTGCATTTGTTGCACTTCTATTCTATAAACATGGTTATGTGTTACATATCGTGTACATATGATAGGTGTAGTGATATTGCATATACATGTATGTACGTACGTGCAAACATGAGTGTTGCTTTTTTTGCTCCATCCTATGTATAGGCCCTAATACCACCTCTGTCCTGTACATATGTGTTCTAAAGTGAACACAAGTGTTATTCTGGCTTCAAAGCACCCTTTTGGTTTCAATGCATGCAGAGATACCTACCTACATGTACTGGATTCTGCTGCTTTGCTTCATTTATATACTGTACTTTCTACTTTGTGTTTTGTTTTGCTCCTTTTGAAGGTTATATCAGGTAAACTGGACGATCATTTCCCATTGGTAGTGTGGCAAACTGGCTCAGGAACACAAAGCAACATGAATGTCAATGAGGTATGGATGCATGCATCATGTTGAAGTCATATGGGTAATGCCATGTAGTACTGTTGTATGTGTATAATGTGACCAGTGGGGTCTAGTGGATAACATTAGAGTGTCAATTGTGTGAGTGGCTAGGGTGCTGATTGTGTGTGTGGCTAGGGTGCTGATTGTGTGAGTGGCTTGAGTGCTGATTGTGTGTGTGGCTAGGGTGCTGATTGTGTGAGTGGATAGGGTGCTGATTGTGTGTGTGGCTAGGGTGCTGATTGTGTGTGTGGCTAGGGTGCTGATTGTGTGTGTGGCTAGGGTGCTGATTGTGTGTGTGGCTAGGGTGCTGATTTTGTGACTAGCAGAGTGCCAAGTGTGTGAGTAGCTAGGATACCGATTGTGTGGGTGGCTGGGAGTGGTAATCATGTAATTGGTTAGCGTGCCAGTTGTGTGAGTGGCTAGGGGTACTAAGTGTGTGAGTGGCTAGGGGTTGTCAGACAAAGATGTCTTCTCGTGGTGTTGCCTGTGTGGTATCCTCCAGAAATAGACCCAGTATCAATCCCATTGTACAGTGGTTACAATGTCTTCAACCACAGTAAGGAATTATGGAGCCTTTGGAGAAGCTGTGCAAATCTCTGACTATCTAATGGCCTGGGCTTTGATGTCACGTCATGTCCACATCTGTTCTCACCCCAGGTAATCAGTAATCGTGCAATTGAGATTCTTGGAGGACAATTGGGGAGTAAGCATCCTGTTCATCCCAATGACCATGTCAACTGCAGCCAAAGCTCCAACGATACCTTCCCCACGGCAATGCATATCGCAGCTACGTTGGAGATCCACAACTGTTTGTTGCCTGGTTTATCAATGCTGCATGAAGCTCTGGACAAGAAGAGCAAGGATTTCAAGGACATTGTGAAAATTGGTCGTACTCACACCCAGGTACAGTGTACATGATGTGTGTGCCTCCAGTGAGCATATTCCTAGATTGTACAGTTGTGTAGACTGCCTACCATAACGCTCTACACAAGGTTTTCATTACTCTGTAGTATTTGGTGGTCTTACCCTATTGAGCTGGTGGCACTTGTAAACATTAACTGTTAGAGCTATAACTAATTTAAAAAGATAGAAAAATTGGAGTGTCTAGAATTGCACACTGTTTGGAATTAGGTGTGTTCACCTTATATGTACGGTATGGCTTCACAATTTTTAGATCATGTTTCAATCCAAGGATTCAAATCCGTTGCATGATTGGACCCGAGTGTTTGTAGGGTGAAATGAGTTCGTAGTGTAGTCCCTGGCCGGCAAAGGTTTCCTCACTGCTCCTATATAATAGTTGTTGTGTGTACTATGAACTCTTTGTACAATCAGTTATGTAATTACAAATGCTTTGAAGGCTCTCTCTTTGGCATCCTTCCCATACCTGTATTGCTCTGGCCTTTAGATAAGGTTCATTATTCACATACAGGTGTATGTACATGTGCAAGATTGAGGAGAGATTTCATACTGCGATTTTTCTAACTGTTGATGGGAAATTCGTTTGAATTCGAGTGAAGAACTGTCTTCACTAGACTGCATTTCTCAATGCTTCCGAATCCAAATGGATTTTCCCAGCAACGTGAGCAAGATTGTAAGGTGTACTTATATTAGTCTTGCACCAGTATGTGTCCCCTCTGTGTTTACATGTTCTGCACACACATGCACAGGGTTGACAACATGTGGTTGTTACAGAACACGTAAACACAAAGAATAGTGGCTGGATACCAGACTACTATGTCATGTCCTGTCATCGTCACATCCAATAATGTGTTTGTCAGTTTGTATGTTTCATTGGTAACAGTGTTTACATGGCTGGAATCTGGTAGATTGCATATATCAGCCATTTTACATCCTGCTGAAGTTTGGGATTAAGTAGTTTTGACAGGGTGTTCACATTCAAATACAGGCAAAGTAATCGTACTGGGTGTATTACAGTGAACCTAGTGTGCACATGATGATCATGTGATGTGTACTGAACCACTTGAAATATGTAGTGAATTTTACATGTTGTGTTTACTCCACAAGTTAGTCACTTGTCTAAAGTGACAAACTCATGCAGTCGTATGGGTTCTGTGTATCTGAAGCTCTCGTGAAAGTACGTAACTCTGTCTCCAGTGACCACTTTTTTCAAGTCAACTGCTACTACTGCTTAGTCTTGCCAACCAGACACAGTTTCTTCAAATAAAATGGTAGGTCAAAAGTAAGGAGATAAGACTGGATCCCATTTCACAAGATTGTCTAACTACAACTGAACATATTATACCATAATGAGGTCCCACTAGAGTAGATTAGATATCTTTTGCCTTTAATTGTGTTAATATGATAAGGATGTTGACGTGTTTAGTAAACAATTTTTCAGATATGGCGCTACATTTGTACGTACAGTATGTGTGTACATATGTATATACTGTATATGGGTATATGTGTATGCAATCACGCATCACCAGTAATCTAATCATTCTCTATTGGATTAGTGAAATTACAATCCTACACTAATCTGGTGTGCTGGTGTTCTGCCTTCATCAGCCACATACACACTGTCGAGGTCTCACATTTCGTTACAATTCACAACTTTGTATACATGTGGTATGTAACGGCAAGCTGCAGCATTGTTCAGTGGTCTGTCGTGGTTACCTCACTAGGAGCAGCTTCCATGTCAATTAAAATAAAAAGAAAAACTATAGGCATGTAATTAAAGATCAGTTCATATGCTGCAGTGCTGTATTGTAATGTGATGTTGAATGTAGAAGCCAGTGACCACGAGTTTCACAATCCATTCTGTGTCCTCTGGTAGTCTCAGTTAGTCGCTCTGTATGAGGATCTTATCTGTTGTAGCTCTGCATACGAACTTTATCTAGCTCTATAGGTGGACTTTATCTAGCTCTATAGGTGGACTTCATCTAGCTCTATAGGTGGACTTTATCTAGCTCTACAGGTGGACCTTATGTAGCTCTATAGGTGGACCTTGTGTAGCTCTATAGGTGGACTTTATCTAGCTCTATAGGTGGACCTTGTGTAGCTCTATAGGTGGACCTTGTGTAGCTCTATAGGTGGACCTTGTGTAGCTCTATAGGTGGACCTTGTGTAGCTCTATAGGTGGACCTTGTGTAGCTCTATAGGTGGACCTTGTGTAGCTCTATAGGTGGACCTTGTGTAGCTCTATAGGTGGACCTTGTGTAGCTCTATAGGTGGACTTTATTTAGCTCTGTAGGTGGACTCCATGTAGCTCTGTAGGTGGACTCCATGTAGCTCTGTAGGTGGACTCCATGTAGCTCTGGAGGTGGACTTTATCTAACTCTACACATGGGTAACAGCTTGCCAAGTACACTTTGTGCAGGCTCCACTGTACGATATCCACCTGTTATCTGTTGAATGTGCACACGTATGGGTGCGTGGTGGAGTACCTGTAACACCACCCACGTGAAGTTCCTGAATGTAGAAGAATTCCAGATACCATTGATTGTCCTTCTCCAGGTGGGACGGTGTCCTTGCTGAGTCTTCTTCTATTGTACTCTGATGTTTGAATTGTTAGCTCAGGGGCCTTGTCCTTGAAAGGATTGCCTTCCCACCATGACACATCGCCCCATGTAGCATCCCTATGGTGTGTGCATGCCTGCTGGACTGTACATGAATCAGTTCAATGCTGTGAAATCTGTACCTACACGGCTTCAGCTCTCCAACTTTCTCTTGAGTCGATGCTTCCTGTGATAATTATGCCATCTTGTGCTCATGGGTGTTCCAGGTGTCCTGGCTGAGGTGCTGTGGGCGTCTTGGTTGGACTAGGGAGTCCTGGGTGTCTTGGCCGGGGTGTTGTGGGTGTCATGTTGGTCATCTTGCTGAAAATAGTTCAATTGCGTTCAATAACCACTACTGCTCTGTGTTTCATTTTCATTCCTGGTATATTTGTGCTTGAGTTTCTCATTCCATTACACCATATAATCCTGATTTGGATTAATTGGGTAGACTTAATTAGACTCACTTGTGGGGTAGCATCAGGCATGTGCATGTTATGTCTGACCTCTTCAATAGCTGTCTATAGGAGCACCAGATACAGGTTACCTTCTCCTGTATACACTATGCAATATCTAATGTACATTTGAACCTCACAATTGAGACCACCAATGGAGGTTAAAAGTGGTCTACATTACGAGGTGGTCCTAATTCTGATGTTAACAGCAAATAGTATTGAGTAATGTACAAGAACTCATGAGGCTGGGTAATGGTCATCCTATTCATAAGATGGTCCTTAACTGGGTATCACTGTACATGGGTCCTTTGTACAGTTTACAGTTTTTCTTGTTGGAAGTGCGTAGTCGCATAACTCAAGCAGTTTCTGTTACTGTTCTTTTCTTTTGCTTTTCTCTTCAATGTACATTCAGGATGCTACCCCTTTGACTTTGGGCCAGGAGTTTAGTGGTTATGCCATTCAAGTTAAGAAGGGTATCGACAGAGTGCAGGCATGCCTTCCTAATCTGTATGAACTTGCAATAGGAGGTACAGCAGTTGGGACTGGACTCAACACTAGAATCGGATTTGCAGAAAAAGTGGCCTCCAAAGTAGCAGAGCTGACATCCCTGCCTTTCACAAGTGCTCCTAATAAATTCGAGGCCTTGGCAGCTCATGATGCCTTAATAGAGGCCCACGGGGCTCTTAATGTAGTGGCTTGTAGTGTAATGAAAATTGCCAACGATGTTAGATTCCTCGCATCAGGTCCTCGATGTGGGTTAGGAGAACTCGTTCTTCCTGAAAATGAACCGGGCAGCTCCATCATGCCTGGAAAGGTGAACCCCACACAGTGCGAGGCCATCACCATGGTAGCCGCTCAGGTGATGGGGAACCATATGGCTGTCACTGTAGGAGGGAGTAATGGGCATTTCGAGTTGAATGTGTTCAAACCGATGATGATTCGTAACTTCCTGCAATCTGCTCGTCTCCTTGGAGATTCCTGTAGGTCATTCACGAATAACTGTGTTGTTGGCATAGTTCCCAATAGGCAGGTCATAGACAGGCACTTGGCAGAGTCTTTGATGCTTGTGACTGCTTTAAACCCGCACATCAGTTATGACAATGCAGCCAAGATTGCCAAGAAGGCCCACAGTGAAGGGACCACACTAAAGGAGGCTGCTGTTGCTCTTGAGCTGTTGACTGAGCAGCAGTTTGATGAATGGGTTCGGCCATCTAACATGTTGGGTCCAAAGTAATCCAACACCGTATATACCAGTTTACCGTGATTGCACTCATTAGAATATTTCAAATTCTATACTTCAAATTTTGTATAATTATTGGCATTCATGTGCACATGATCAATATTGCATGATATGTGTTCCGAATTTCACAATAGATCATGTCAGTTTGTACAATTATAACATGGATTCAAATATATGTCTTGAGTGAAAGAAAATTCAAATTTCTTGCAAAATTGCATGGCATTGTACATGTACACAATTGTAATGTATCATTATTATAGATTTAAATAATTATATTCATAATATTATTATTGGATATATACAGTATAAGTATACACCTGCCTGCAATATATATAATGCATGCATGTGGGCTTGTAAAATATTAATTAAAATACGTACATTATATTACACGTACGTATATACGTATGTATATTATAGTCTGCATAATACAATATTTATTGCATTAATTATTATACATAAGCACAAAAGAACTGATGCATGTAAAAAGTAGAATAATAAAAAGTAATATAATCATGAAATGAACCATGATAATATGAAACATATAATCACTTATAATATGTGTGACAATAATATTATACATAAATGTGAATTATTTTAGTATAAAATCAATGATGAAATTCAAACAAAATTCAGTCCATTGATTCTCCCTCTTCTATAGGACCACCATCACAACTGTCTGTAGCCCACACGTCAGGGGATTCGATATCACTGGAGTAAGACCACTTTGGGTAGACTCGCTTGTAGAGCGGCATCAAAACAGTGTCTTGAGCCTTCAACTGAGAGTCAAACACACACTTCATGTGACCGTGAGTGCCTGCAAGGAGACATTGTGAGATATGTGCAATGAACTGGTTGATGAACCACATATCCAGGATTTGAGTACCATGTATAACGTATATATGTACGTATATACATAATATAATATGTATGGTATGTATGGTACGTATATGTATAGTAGTACATATATTATACGTACATATATGGTACATACATATATGTATGTTATGTACATGTATACGTATATTGTACATATATTAGGATACCACACTAAATTACTGCATGCAGTAGAAGTCCATTGAGACAAACACTGCCGTTCAACACAAACCAATTGCCAAGCCATTGGATTTACTGCAGTAGGGTAAACACAATAGACAAACCCTGATAAGAAGAGTATCTGATAACGAGAACTGATTTGGTGGGTTCTTCAGAGTTTGTCCACTGTATTACAAGGATGTGTATAATATGACAAGCACAGCAGGTACAAATACTATACTTGTATGCGCACACAGTGTCTACAACAATGAACATTATTATGTATACACACAGTACATATACGTATCTGTACATGTACATGTATCAATACAACAATATGCATATACATTACAGGGCATATTATGATGATGGAGGCAGAAATTACAGGATTCACCCGAGTACATGCCTACACAATCACAACAACAGTAATACTATCCCATATTTAGTACACACCTACACATAAACATAATTACATTTATTATAATTGAATTACATGCAGCAGTATCATGTTCATGCATAATATAACAGACAGGAAGTGTACCCAATGGTTCTTTGATGTTTCCATGCCGACCATGTTTGGTTTTCAACTCAACTGGCTTGAACCAAGCGATATCCTCTAAGCAAAAGACAAGAATGAAAATAAGTTTAATATCTTTGTGTGTGAGGGGGAGTGTTTGTAGGTGTGTGTGTGTGTGTGTGTGTGTGTGTGTGTGTGTGTGTGTGTGTGTGTGTGTGTGTGAGTGTATGTGTGTGTGTGTGTGTGTGTGTGTGTGTGTGTGTGTGTGTGTGTGTGTGAGTGTATGTGTGTGTGTGTGTGTGTGTGTGTGTGTGTGTGTGTGTGTGTGTGTGTGTGTGTGTGTGTGTGTGTGTGTGTGTGTGTGTGTGTGTGTGTGTGTGCATGTGTGTGTGTGTGCGTGTGTGTGTGTAAGTATGTGACAGTATTGTTGAGGAGCAGTACATGTATGTAGACCTCTGGCAAGATTCCAGCCTCACCTCTATTGAAGAACATGTACCTCACAACAGCAGATCGCTTGTGGATCCTAAAAGGGTGTCCACTCAGGACCACCTTCTTGCAGACAACACGGTCAGGGTCCACTTTGTACACAGTCCCCATAGCTACTAGCATGTGACTAATTTTACCATCTGAGTGAGGAGACATACGTACTTATGTATACCATTTAATTATTACAGTACAATTCATCACTGAGGGTACAGTAGGTTTACCACTACACAAGGGACACCACAGTTAAGGTTTTGTGTTAGTGAGTCATAAGAGGACCAGAGTAGAAAACATGTAGGACCACTGCTACACTGTTGCTAATAGTTAAAAGTGCATCAATATCATTAGCTGCCTACTAGTGAGGGCAATGGGGTTCTACAAGTGAATTTGTAATGCAGTCATGTGTGTGTGCTATGTGGGTGTGCCATATGGGAGTGCCCTGTAGATAGGTGTAGTCTGCATACCTGTTTACATGTGTATTGAATGTGAACATATGTGACCAGGCTGACTCACCCTTGGTGATGTCTTCATTGAATACAAGCACTGGAGTCGGTGGGAATATGATGGGACAGTAGACTGAGGCCACTACCACGGCTTGGGGTCTGAGAAACCTCTCATACTACCAAACCACAGACAGAGAATAGTTGCAATTAGGGTGAAGTGCAGTATACATAATCAGCATACACACCCACCCAAAAACATACACATACGTACACACAAATTTCCCATACAAACTAGCCCACACACATATGCACATATATTACATACACCCACACATGCATGAGACACAGTGAGATATGATCTAAGCTTTTACATCAAAACTCTCCACACATACAACAGATAAATACATACATACATACATATGTACATACATGTAATAGCTAAAGTACCTCTGGAGAAGCTGTATCGGATATACAGATACCTTTGCCAAATTGATACTGAGGGCGAAGCCCGAGGTGTCAATTAGGCAAAGGTGAACGAAGACGAATGTGTATCCGCTACAGCTGCTCCAGAGGTACTTTAATTATTATGTGGTATGTTGCGTGGGCGCACCTTTGGTCAAGCAATGATTAGTAGATGTGTGAAAAGGAAATAACCAATTATCCACAATACAACATCGAATGAAGTGTGCATACATCAGGGAAGTGTGCACACATCACAAATGTGTACACTGCTTTTCCTTTGAAGTCGCCCACGCAACATACCACATATGTACATACATACTGCACATACATACATGCGTATGTACAGTCATACTGTATATACATACATACACACAAATATACGTACATACTGTACATACAGTACACACAATTGTCATTGAGTGATGTAGGATACTACATGACAGGCCCTCACTTTGTGCTTATCACCAGGTGTGTGCTGGGAGAATATGGGACAAGCACTGAACCTCCTTGCTCCAGCATGGAATATCAGTCGTTCCTACATACAACACAACACACATTGTCACAGCACATATACAACACATGTAGATACTGATAGTACACTTGTCACATTCAACATACAATGGAGTAAATTGGTGAAAATGGTCTTTGAGCATAGTTGAAAATATCACTTCTTACAACAACATACTAACATCATTAAGAGAGCAGTACAATACATTAAGCTGAAATCTCTGGAGGCTTACGTATGTAGCATGATATGCACATGCTAATATACTGTAGATTAGAAGTACTCTGTGAGTATACACACACATACATATCAATTTTGTGTATGTGTGTGTGTGTGTGTGTGTGTAGATTCAAACTTGCTACCACTGACCTTAGACTTGATGGGTTGCGTGCAGTAGTTAGTTGTCTTTAAGACAAAATGCACCACCGACATCTAATGAGTGAGGGAAAAGAGATTATATCAATCATGAAAAAAAAACAGAGAGGTGATGTACAGTCAATCATTGTTAAAGAGTTATTAGACAACAATTGGAGCTTTGTTTTGGTAAGGATAACCAATACAGATCCACAACTTCAATCTAAAATACTGTCCACTGGCTAACATAGATCCAAACATATTTCACATATACTGGCTGACACAGATCCAAACATATTTCACATATACTGGCCAACACAGATCCAAACATATTTCACATATAAAATAAATATGAAGTTCGATAATATTATCATAAAGTACTAGTTACTGTCATATTTTGTGTTAAGGTGTGAGATGTCAGTGCTCCAATCCATGGCCAGGACGAGGTGCAGTCTACAAACACATGTGGGTGGAGTAGCGTACCTTATTCTCATGAGGGAGCAACCCATGAACAACAAGAGGAGAATCAGTTTGTTGCCACTTGGCTACATGGAGTGTACGAAGATATGTGCACACAGGATTATATACTGTACGTACGTATGTGCTGTATGTACAAATGCACAACACTACATCTCATTACAGCACACTTACCATAACACTCACTAGGCACCTTAGCAATATGTATGGTCACATACCAGCCAGGCTGAGATTGGATTGAAGGTGGACATTGATCGGTGATATCACAAAAAGACACACGTCTGAGAATGTACCCACCAGCGCTCCTTGATCTCTCTCTGTATTCAAGACCTTCCTTTTTGTCCTTGAGAAGTTCTCAAATTGAAATATTCTAGCATAATCTAAAGGTAGGTTCTCCTTAGGGTCCCAGGGAGAGTGTCTGAAGCTCTGGAGACCTCTAAACCTACGAATGTTAGTATAGAGCACAAGGGTACACTAACAAATGGTGTGTGTGTGTGTGTGTGTGTGTGTGTGTGTATGTGCATACGTCTGTGTGCAGATGAGTGGGTGGATGTGTGTGTCTGCATGTGTATAGTGTGAATGAGTAATTCAAGAACGTAGAGGTGATCATGTTACCAGCTACTCCAAGCATTTCTCACAGACCACTATGTACTCACTAAGCTTAGTACAGTGCACCAAGTGGAGAGGGCAACTACCCATTAGTCAGCACAACAAGGGCTTACTGGACAGAGGGTTGTTCGACTAGGTGACATCTTATGAATAAGGTCAATAAAAATTTCCAGCCACAGAAATTTTATAACATCAAATGTTTCGGCAGCTGACTGCTACCTTCATCAGTGGTATGATATGTAAGTGAGGGCTTACTGTAGGCCAATCCGACCCACAATATTGAATGTGGCTGCATGTACATACATATGTAGAATACGGAACAAGGCCAAATGTTTGTACATATGTACAAAACATTGCATCCCCATCTGTACAGTGATAAATTGTACAAGTATGTCTATATGTATTCATACTTGGCAAATCGAACTCGTGCTGGTACATCCATTGGAGTATCAACCTCATCCGGGAACATCTCATCCTCTCTTGCTGCTTTTAACATTTCTAGTCTTCATAACAGGAAGAAAGCATAAGAAAGAAATACAGCAAGGCACAAAACATGGAAAAACTGAGTTTATCTGCAAACTAAGTGTATGTACAGACCGGGTGTATGTACAGACCAAGGCACAAAACATGGAAAAACTGAGTTAAGGGGCAGACCAAGTGGATGTAAAGACTGAGGGTATGTGTACAGACCAAAATGTATGAACAGACTATCTGTACAGATTGAGTGCATGTACAGACTGAGTGTACAAACACAAGCTCCAATGTGGGACGTTTGCTGTACACCATCTTCCACACGGTGACACCACACTCAAGATCACTTACTGCTTCTTTTCACTATCAATGTCAATACTTTGGTCATATTTCTCATCATCCACAATAGTCCCCTATACCACAGTAGACACATGTATGTACATAGATAGCAGAGATACATAATATTTGTGTCTTGTAGTGCATTCAACTCACAGTTTCTGTATTTGTTTCCACAACATCCTAAAAGAGTAAGAATTCAAAACCTGTTCATCCAGTGAAATATGCTACAGACATGTACGTATGTACATAATACAAATATCGCAAAAAATTAATCTGATTTTCCCATAATTCATATTTAGGTATGAGAATACTACGATACGGCCTCTCCCTCTCCAAAGGAATGATGAACTGAAGACACACAGTTGACCCTCTGTGGTCTGAATCTGGTGAATTTGAGCGAGTTCATACCACCATGAATTCTACAAACTACATTAGACAATAGCAGATGGTGCTGCACAATGACCTAGTTCACACACAGTAGTTCTTTTATGTAACGTTTAATATCGCTTGCAGTTGTTTCCCTTGTTTGGGTGTCTAGTGTATGTAGCGTAGCCTCTTTAGCCAAAGGCCTTCCCAGTTCAAATAACCTTTCATAAACGTACCCTCAACCATAGCTCTGTACTACGCTTTGACATTCTTTTACCTCTACACACCTAAGACCACATACTGGCTGTAATGTTGCATGCTTCAGATTGTGGAATTGCTAGATGGGGGATTACTGGTATGGCGTAACCATACCAGCTATATAGTGGATAAAACAGTTGGTGGTTTAACGAATATTCACCATAGGTGTTAATCCCGGTAAATTCAGCCATCTAAACTATTCTGCCTGAAGTACAGAATACGCCTGCTTGGATTAGTGAGGGTCTACTGCATTTGGGATTTCGTTGGTGCAACGAAGTGACACTTAGCGGTTAGTGGGAATGATACAGTGTAGCCCCCAGGACCTGCAGAGATAGTGGCTGTAATAGGATGGTGAGATCACCAGTTGACCAATTTACCCAATCTAATCACAAATAATTTTCCATTTAGACCCAAGTGACATCAAGTCTGGCATCAATAGACAGGAACATCCATACTGCATGTACGTATTATGTGGCTGGATCAATATACGTATATGTATGTATATACAGTTCATGGAGTGAGGTCATTTTTACACAAATTGAGCTTATGTAACACATGAAGGCATGTACTGTGCATATAATATAGTGCACAGACGCGCGCGCACGCACACACGCATGCACACACACACACACACACACACATTACCATATATAGGATCTGAAGAGGATACATACTCCCTTAGAGGGAATACGCTACATTGCAAAGACAATAGTCAACTTACCATATCTTCTTGGCCCATGTTCTCATCCTCACTATCGTCTTCTTCATCTGGCTCACCTTCGGAATCACTATCATCCACATCCTCACCCTCTCCATCACTGTCAACAATCCATGTGGCCTGGTAACTGGAAGTACCCTTTGGAACTAGCTTTTTCATACTTTCTGTTCGTTTAGCCAGCTCTGATGTCAACCAGTAGCAAGACCAACCCACAGTAAAAGCATGCTACGTGCATACATTCGAGTACACATGCGTTCACTGTACCTTCGGCCTCTTTGAGTTCCTCTTCTGTTGGCCAAGTTTGTTCTCCCTCCATTGGGTCCGGAGTCACTTCGGAAATCAATGATTCCTACAGTGTGAGGTGATGGGATGTCAATACATAGAACTGTGTACATACATGTACATATATTATAATGACATCACATCCAACTACGTACATGTATAATTCTCTTTACTGATTACGTATGTAATAGCTAAAGTACCTCAGGAGAAGCTGTAGCGGATATACAGACACCTTTGCCTAATTGATACTGAGGGCGAAGCCCGAGGTGTCAATTAGGCAAAGCTGTCTGTATCCACTACAGCTTCTCCAGAGGTACTTTAAGTTATTATGTGGTATGTTGCGTGGGCGCACCTTTGATCGAGCGATGATTAGTAGACGTGTGAAAAGGATATAACCAATTATCCACAATGCAACAACAATGCAACATCGAATGAAGTGTGCGTACATCAGGGAAGTGTGCACACATCACGAATGTGTGCACTGCTTTTCCTTTGAAGTCGCCCACGCAACATACCACATATAATTAGAATGTACATACATATGTATGTGTATGTACATGAATACAGTACAATGCTGAAAATGTACATAAATGAACATATACATACATGCTTAGGTACAATACAGCAATGCTACACCATACTTGCATACAATCATGTATGCTCATGCGTCTATACCCAGCGGATACAGGCAATGACTCCACGACATGTTGCACGACGTGGTATACTGTGGTATACATATGTACATGTTACGTTAACTTGTACACATGAAAATATGTGGACAAATCAGTACGGTGTGTTTGTACATACTTGTTGTGCTGGATCGGCTATTTCCAGAACTCTTACATCCTCCTCCATATTACTCCCTTCAGTGGAGCTCTCCTGAATGAACCAACGTATGCACACACATGTAGATGCTAACCAAAAATTGGATTTCTGTTCCAACAACAACTGGCAGTACACGAGCACAGGACACTATTAGACAGTCTGAGATAATCCAATGGAGACAGCTCACCAAAACCATATCACTTTCTTTAGATTGTGTATGTAACGATTTCAGTTTATATGGGTCGGGCAGTCCATCAATCTATAAACATTAAGATCACAATGATACATATGTAGACCCTGAATACAGTGTCAGTAATATTGTACAGGGGTGTAGATGACACACACACATACACCCACACGTGCATGCACACACGCACACACGCACACACACACACGCATGCATGCACACACACGCACACGCACACGCACACACACACATGCACACACGCACGCACGCACACACGCACACACACATACACACACACACGTGCACGCACACACACACACACGTGCACGCACACACACACACACACACACACACACAAACACACACAAAAACACACTCATACATACATACGTACTTGTAACATCTGAAATGATCCATATTTGGGAAGATGAATAAGACTGTTCACAGATAGAGCTCTTCCTCTGACAAAACCTGAAACTTTCAAGGTCCCACTACCAGGACTACCGCCTTCCTCCTCAAATGCCACTTTGTCTGCCACAACGTGAGGATGGCTATCCCTATACTGCACTCCCCGCTGCTTCTGGTTGCTGATGTACCTCAATATATTCGTAGCATCCTGAGAAGAAGACAACACAGCATGTATGGTAGAGTTGGTCATAGTTAACAAGCCAAACATGATTGAGGGGATCATGCTGTAGGCTCACACACACTAAGTTTGAACAAGGTGTGAAATAAACCAAATTGAATAGATTCAGTGAATCTCAAGGTTTTCCACACAGCACTGTACACCAGTAAAACCTCAAACAGAGCCCACAGGAATCACTTTGAACAGATACGTACATACACATGCATACGTACTTCACCAGTTCAATGGAAAAATAAGTACTTATTACAGACAGTACGCAGGATGAGGGTTAGTGTATCCCAATTCATATGCACTTCAACAGAGGATAAAGGAAGGTGTACAACAAGCAAATTTCTTTCCTTGGGTATGGAGAACTAGTGCTTTATGCATATCATAGGGTACACAACACTCACAACACTGAGACCACCAACTATAAGGGAGACTGGATATATATGTTGAGTCCTCCATGTTTTTCTCACCTGTGGTGTGTTCAAACTGTACAGTTTCTCTGTTGGAAAGTGCTTCTCTACAATCTTGGTGACTTTCCTCTTGGCTTCTTGATGTTTCTTACCCGCATGCTGAGGAAGTCCAGTAACAACATGACATGTGGATGACACACCTGGAGGAAGAGTGAACCAACAGAAAAGTTTAGAGGTGACAAAGTACATGGACAGGTACAGACAAACAAAGGGGGCACAGGGTGAGGGCAAAGAGTAAGGGCAAAGGGTAAGGGCACAGGATAAGGGCAAAGGGTAAGGGCACAGGATAAGGGCAAAGGGTAAGGGCACAGAATAAGGGCAAAGGGTAAGGACACAGGTACAAATTGTGGTGCTGGTAAAGGCTCAAACTCCGGTAAAGGAGAGGTAAAGGAGTATTGGTACATGTATGTACGTAGGTACATACACAGGTACAACTGCCACAATCTGCTTTGAGAATTGTGGCTGATCAACTTGATATTTAACACTAATTGTAGAATATAGTGGTACAGTGGACCCTCACTTATCCGAACACCTTGGGACCGAGGGAAGGTCGGATATGTGAAATGTTCAGATAACTGAAACGGGAGTGAATGCATTATGATATGTCAATATATTACTCATTATTTGGCTACATGTTGGCTAGAAAGTGAACACAACAAATGGTTTGGAACTTTTCCATGATCCCTATTATTGTTTTCATTTCGACTTCCGGAATGAAACGCTCGTCTACATCTAAGACGTGCTCCTACGCGTAATCGCAACAATGAATTTATATTATAATTTATGCGCGAAAAAAGATGGCCGATTTCGAATGCCGAGAATGAAAAATTGGGCTGAAACTCGTACTTTGAAGCTTCGCCGAACATAATAACTATAACGAAGGTTCTTCTGAACCTAAGGAAGACCCTTTTAACTCGAATTGCTTGTTTGCTGACTGTTCAAGTACGTGTACCTATTATTATTATTCACCACTAAGGCCAAATGGCTAATGTGCAAATAGCTATCCCTGGAAATTTGGTGTCCGGATAATCCGAGCCTCCGGATAAATGAAGTCCGGATAATGAGGGTCCACTGTACTGGGAAATTGCGCTGGATAGAAGGTTTGGCGGATAAAGTGGTGGCGGGTTAATGAGAAACCATTGTACTAGACAAAGTAACTGGTTTGGTGGATTATTTAGCCAAGGCCTGGCTAGGGGCTTGTTAGGTTTTGGTGAATCACCGTGGCAACTATCCACAAGGCTTTTGTGGTTAGTGGGACTTGCTTCCGCCTTGGTCACCATGGCAACCAAGGCAGATGCAAGTCTCACTAACCACAAAAGCCTTGTGGCTTGTATGGCTACACTAATGAGTCCTGAAAAGGACTCAACAGCTGTCTGTAGTTCCCGCTGACTGGATGGAGACTGGTCACCACGGCAACCAAGGCGGACGCAAGTCCCACTAACCACAAAAGCCTTGTGGCTGTGGTTAGTTGCCACAGTTATTCACCAAAAACTAACAAGCCCCTAGCCAGGCCTTGGCTAAATAATCCACCAAACCCATTAAAGCCCCCACCCCCCCCCCCCCCCCAGCTGTTAATAAGGGTCACAGTCTCTATCAGTTGTTGACACTTTCCTGAATCCACCAAACCCATTAAAGCCCCCCCCCCCAGCCGTTAATAAGGGTCACAGTCTCTATCAGTTGTTGACACTTTACTGAAACCACAAGTGTTATCTTGTGGTGGATGGAAAGTATAAAAGGAAATGCGGTCCAAGCATGAAGTGGGTATGCTACACTGATGAGTCCTAACAAGGACGAAACAGCTGTCTATAGTTCCCCCCCCAACCCCCCCCCCCCCAATGGAGACTGGTCACCATGGCAACCAAGGCGAAAGCAAGTCCCACTAACCACAACAGCCTTGTGGCTTGTGGTTAGTTGCCATGGTGATTCACCAAAAACCAAAGGTAACTGGTGCTAGGAGATGAATTACGGTGAGATGTTAAGAGGACAAACCTTGAGAGAGTGTAGCCAATAGACACAGTTCACCGTGGTTGTCCACCCCTCCACTGTTGGCATCATACACATACAGAACAGTGCTGGCAACCTGGTAGAGGGAGGCAGCATGTCACCACATTGACAAATGCATTCCAAAATACAAAGCAATATAATACAGACTATTGTGAAGTAGACAACAGTGTTAACATTCATTCCAGATCATTTTTTTGGGGGGGGGGGGGGGCAGTGGATCAATATGTCTCCATTCCAATCTCCGGGATGCATTAGCCGCTGTCACTAGAAGACTGTGCACAAGCTACGTAGACCCAGGCGGTATTTCAGCTTTGGTAGCATGCAGACTTATTGCATTAGACAAATGTCCAGGGGTAAGACCCATTGGTATAGGGGAGACTATGAGAAGAATCATTGGAAAAGCCATTGCTACAACATTCAGAGAAGACATCCAAAGGGCTGCTGGACCACTCCAGGTATGTGCCGGTCATATTGCAGGAAGTGAGGCTGCAATTCATGCAATGCGTCAGACACTGGAAAACCCAGAAACAGATGGAACCATTTTGGTAGATGCTACAAACACACTGAACCGCGAGGTGGCATTGCGAAACATCAGCTATCTCTGCCCCTCAATTAGCAAAGCCCTAGTCAACACTTACCGTGAAGACATTCACCTTTTCATTGAAGGGGAAACCCTATTATCCCAGGAAGGTACGACCCAAGGAGACCCCTTGGCAATGGCTATGTATGCCATTGCCACCTCACCACTCATTCACCGCTTGAAGGATAAGAAAATAAGACAAGTATGGTTCGCAGATGATGCAACAGCAGGAGGTAACCTTAACCATCTCCGATCTTGGTGGGATAACATTACAACTATTGGTCCCGACTATGGTTACTTGCCTAATTCAGCCAAGACCTGTTTAATAGTTAAAGACAGTAAGCTTGAAGAAGCCAACATCATATTCAAAGGTACTGGACTATCCATCACAACAGAAGGAAAAAGACACCTTGGAGCAGCTTTGGGTACGCAATCCTTTGTGAAGGAATTTGTACAACTAAAGGTCAAGAATTGGGTTCAGGAACTGGATCGACTTTCAAACATTGCAACAACTCAACCTCATGCAGCATATGCTGCATTAACCCATGGTCTCTCAAACAAATGGATCTATCTCGCAAGGACAACACCAGACATCGGAGACCTTCTACAACCACTTGAAGATGTCATACAGCAGCGTTTTTTACCAACCATTACAGGCCAAAATCCTTTCAGTAACGTCATCAGAGAGCTTATGGCCATGCCGGTACGCAGTGGCGGTCTAGGTATAAGTAACCCTACCCGTGAAGCAAGAAAACACTATGACGCAAGCAAGAAGATAGCCTCCCCATTGACTACCCTCATCATGCAGCAAGCAAACGAATATGAAGCTGGAGTGATTTCAGAACAACTGAAAACCAAAAGTGAAATTCGCAATGTGAAGAGGAAAGAAGAACTGGAGCTTGCAGCAACACTCAAAGAGAGATTACCAAAAGATTGGCAAAGAGCCATGATAGTATGTTCAGAAAAAGGTGCTTCTAGCTGGTTGTCAACTCTACCAATTGCTGAACACGGGTTTGCATTACACAAGGGGGCGTTCAGAGATGCTATATGTCTGCGGTATGGCTGGCGTCCACATTTATTGCCTGTCAAGTGCATATGTGGCAAAGGATTTACAGTTGAACATGCACTCAGCTGTCCTCATGGCGGATATCCATCAATACGCCACAACGAGATCAGAGATATAACCGCAGAGCTGATGAGTGAAGTATGTCATGGTGTAGGCATTGAACCAGGGCTGCAGCCAGTGACAGGTGAACAGTTTAAGCATAAGACAGCCAACAAAGAAGACGGAGCACGACTGGATATCGTAGCAGAGAACTTTTGGAGTAAGGACAGGCAGCGTGCATTTTTTGATGTACGGGTTTTCAACCCTTTTGCACAAAGCCACCAAAACACCAATATAAGCCAATGCTACCGAGGTCAAGAAATGGAGAAGCGAAGGCAATACGAAGAAAGAATTAGAGAAGTAGAGCACGGATCATTTTCTCCACTGGTCTTCACATCTGCAGGAGGTATGGGGCCCACAGCAAATGTTGTATACAAACGATTAGCATCATGCTTGGCCGAAAAGCAAGAGAAGCAATATAGTACCATAATACACTGGATAAGATGTAGACTAAATTTCTCCCTATTGAGATCAGCCATAATGTGTTTGAGAGGTTCCAGATCAACAAGACACCATCCAGCAAATCCTGAGCTCATCACAATAGCAAATGCAGAATGCAAGATCCCCCTTCTTGATCTTGATTGAACAGATTCACAGAAACTTACTAAGAAATACTTTCGTGTTGTTTGATTGATTTATTTATTATATATTGTCTTTAGATTCCAAGCAAGCACAAGGTGTTTGAGTTGTCACAACAAATAAGACAACCACATCCACCAGATTGACAACTTACGTACTCAATTATTAATACAGCATGTACATATATATATACATATGACAAACTACAGCAATCACAGATAAGTGTTTATGCTAATACTGTTAGCAAAAGGTTCGCATATGTAGAATTCTAGGAAGCTGGTATTTCACCCCTTGTATCACAACACCGACTCCACTGGTAACGTGATTCAACCACAGCTCAATAAAGTACATAACTGGATATGAGGGCTATTATAAGCGTGTCCAAAATACGTACATACATATTGCTGACTTTAACAATAACGAAATAGAACACTAATCCTTAAATGAAAGGAGGAATGAGAGGAATTACTCATTCTAACATTTGTAAGCAAGTGTCGTTGGCTGGTCAAACACAACACATACGTAGGGTAGGTAAATCCCAGTCTCCAAGTCCATACAATCCCACAGGGTGATTTACTGTCAGTACAGCGCTCGAATGTAGGTATACCTCAGATATTTCACTCTTTACAGCAACATTATGTGTACAATGAAGTACCACCCAGCAGGTACAGTACATGTATGTGTGGACAGGTACATACACATGCACATACTTTTAGTTCAAAGTATACATATGTACGTATTACATAGCAGTTACCGAATACATACAGTATGTATAATATATGTGTACTTACAACCTATATACCACATACAGTATGTAGCAGTTACTGTGCATGTACATTGACATGCACCAGTACATACGCACTGTGTATGTATGATGTTATACAGTGGGACCTCTTTATAAAGGACACATCGGGACCAGCTAATTTCTCCACTGTAGAGAGGTTGTCCACTCTTCAGAGGTGAAAATGCATTAGCACTATAGGAAAGTCTATTTTTGGTGGCTTAGAAAGTGTCCTTCGTAGGGAGGTAATTACTATGGTGTCCTTTATTCAGAGTATCCTTTAACAGAGGTTCCACTGTACTAACCATGGTGGCATCCAGAACAGCATAAAGATTATTGGCCGGCGGATTTACTATGGTGAAGCGTTGCTTAAGATGACGTATCCTACAGGAAGGGAGGACACCGGAATAAAAAGTGCAGACTATACGTACATACATATGTACATATGTACATACAACAGCTCTTCGATTACACAATAAATAAACTACTATCTTGGTACTTGAAGCTTGATAATCTGTGAATAACCAAAACGTATTACATACATCAATCCCTTCACCAATTTATACATGTAGTGTACCCCGATGTGTGGGCATTTTCAATCAACTACAAAAGCGCCAACAGGAGTACATTCGCGATGTACTGGGGTACATTTGTGATGTATCCCAGTTTTTGTAAGTGGCATTATTTAATCTAACAAGCTTCGGATTGTTACTGAGCGAACGACGAAACTCGCCGAACCCACAAGCCTCGGAATATTTACCGCGCGAACGAGGAAGCTTGCCGAACCCAGAAGCCTCAGAATATTTTCCAAACGAACAAGGGAAACTTGCCAAACCCATGAACCTTAGAATATTTACTGAACGAATGAGGAAACTTGCCAGAACCAAGAGCCTTAGAATATCTACAGAGCGAACGAACGAAATAGGAAACTTGCCAAAACAACAAGCCTAGGAGTATACCGAACGAAAGAGGAAACTTGCTGAAACGAGCCTGAGAGTATAAAATTTACCGAACGAACGACGATTGCTGCAGTGTTATTAGGACTTCTTGCTGTTCTTCGTTGAAAACCTCGATCAATAGGCCTACCAGCCTGCGCAAATGAATTTGCCTACGGGGTATAACTACTACTTGTACATAAGTATGTACTAGTGCTAGAAGAATATTTTAATCAATTCCTACGTAAAATCTGATCATCATTAGTGGTGGAAGCAAGCTGATTATTCTATTCACCAATCAACTATTGTGTGATGACTTTCATGCGCTGATAATTTTAATATCAAAATGACGGCTGATTCCAATACAAGTGCATACAGCCATACTGTACTGAGTAATTCAACCATCCTCAACTCACATTACTGTGCGGGGAGAGTTGGCATGCCCGCTGTCCTCAATGTCTCCACCATCACACGCATTGCACAAAGTCTTTCCAATAGCTTTACCATCAATAGTGTTGGACAGAGGCAGAACTACCTACATACACACAGAACACAACAATTTTCAAATGTAAGAGTAATAGACATATGCAATAGAAATGTGTTTACTAAACTCCTGCCTTGTTCTCACACAACTCATCCTAACAATGACACCTGTCTGATGAGCTGTGCTGTATCACTGGCCTGTGCTACATGGTTCATGTACGCACATTTTATCCTCTGATCCACCCCTCAACCAGGATACAAGTACGTACATGTGTACAGTTTACAGTGGAACCTCTCTATTAAGGACACTTTGGGACCTTGATTTTAGTCCTTATTGCAGAGGTTTCCTCAATTCAGAGGTAACTCAACACACTACAGTACTACACTGGGACACAGAATGGTGTCCTTAATATAGAGGTTTCTGCAATTCAGAGGTTTGTAATAGAGAGGTCCCACTGCATATGAATCAAACCATAGATATATGTATAGTAGAGAAATACAGTGACAACCTTGGTAATCTGACCGATATTTATTTCCATATAGAGCATGAAAATACCCATCAATACGCATGTAAATACCTATCAATACACATGTAAATACCTATCAATATGCATGTAAATAACCATCAATATGCATGTAAATACCCATCAATGAACCAAAGTATGCATGTAAGATGTACATATCACATCTGGTAGTGGTAGTCTTTATCAAGCCCAAAGCAGGGTGAAATATGAAACCCAAAAGACAACCAACAGTCCAAAAACCTCACAATAATAATTATACTATATTTTGACTTCTTTGACTATAATCATCAATTTTCCAACAACCAATACAAAAGTTTGACACAGTACATACATATAATATCTACGTATGTACAATATATATTATATATAATGTATGATATGTATACTTGTATATGTAGACAAGTGAGTTGGGAATGGAGACTCACTATCAAATGCGGAGGTGCTCCTTCAATTCCTATCTTTCGCTTCTTCATCAATACCTCGTGACGCTTATTAGCTCTGATCTGGTGCATCTGAACAAATGAGACAATCACGTTCCATGTTCAAATATGCATCATCACAAGTCTGTACAGTGGGACCTTGACAATCCAACACTAAGCCAATATCATGTTAGACTACAAAGGTTGTCAGGATATGGATGCATTATCGCATTGTCCATAGTGGTGGCTGTGTCCCAGAATGTATTCCAACTATGGAGGTTCCACTGTACACACATCGGATAAATAATATAACGAAGTCACCAACTCCTTAAACTATGTATACAAAAGTTCTTGCAGCTACAAACTCTTACTACATTTCATACACATCCCAGGGTGTCTGGAATAGTAGCCATTGGCTAAAGGCTTCCACTGTATAAATACGCTTTCCAATACATACAACAGGCTGAAGACATGAGTATTTTGTGGATGGGATATGCCCGTACACAGTAACTGACACTTACCATGTTCCTATTCTATGTACGTACATATGTACATAGAATATGAACATTTTTATATAGGAACATAATATATATTTCATATTATGAACATGTGTATGCTTGAAAGTATGTAATATAGTACTTTAGTAATTCACCTCTGTGTTGAGAACCAACAAACTGATGTGTATGTGTACACGAACATACGTACATGCACAACACACCTGATTCTTCCTGTCCAATCTTCTCATTTCAGTGTTTTTCCTACTGGTGGCTGATTTTGGAGCGATCCTACCTATAAGGTGTGAGGGGGTGCGAGATCCAATACAGCTTTTCATCAATAACAACCAAGGACAACTGAACAGACCCTACACCAGAGGTGTTAATCCCCACTTCCATTTCAGTGAATTTGGAAACTGATATTAAAAAAACTACTTGAATAGTATATACAGACTTCGAGTGAACTGACATAGCATTCCATGGCCTGGTGTGCCGTATTACATGGATATAACACAAATGCATTGTTCGGACTTTAGAGGGTTAGTAATGCAAAATTTGCACATACAGGAGGACAACTGCAGCTTCATCAGGTTGCTGGCTAGTTACTGGTATCCAGTTGTCATTATGTGCAATCCACATGATGTTTATCTACACCTTGATTTTATTCATGTCACAGCAGTCAAGACTAACGTAAATGGCTCTAGATTGTATGAGTCACGCAGCGGGAATGAAAGGTTGAGTAAGTACCTAGATATACAATGGATTTTTTTATCTGTAATATTGTGGATAAGTGTGAAGATCCGAATCTGAGGTAACACTTATATAACCCAGTGTGGGTGGCTGGGTGGAGTGGGTCAGCCCGTTGTGCCACCTCCTTCCTGAGCCCTGGGTCCTTCATTCAGCACACCGCAATGCCTCACACACACACACGCTGAACATTGGTCCATTATCAACAAATAATACAAACCTTTATTAGTTTTAGACACACTACCACGACTTTTGTGAGTCCCATGTTTGTGTGGTTTGTTCTGGTGTTTCAAGGGACCTGGACGGTGCTTACTCTGCACAATGGGCATTTTAGGTATACGCTTCCCGGATGAAACTGCGAATTCCAGTTGGAGCACTCAGTAGGTGGCTTGATTGAAATTTCGATCACTTCACAACGACAGCGGCCATTTTAAACAACACCACGTGGGTTTACTATCATACCGCGTATCATGGCTACGTAAGTGACAAACGGTTCCCTTCGCAATGAACTGTCCCATATGTATTAGTGTGTCGATTCGGGTGGTTGAACGTGTTTTTACGCACATGTAAAAGCGGTTTCGATAGCGTCTGTCGCATCTTGAAGACAAGGATGCGATTTCCAGAAGGCGCATCTTCCATGACGCCATTTCAAATATTGGCACGTGATGCTATTACAAATGAGTCCGTTACGACTCTATAAATGATCGACGCCATTAGCACGTTGAGTGTCGATTTCCTTATTATTAGTAAATAAAGAAGAATGGCAGAAGCCGTGCTGATTGAGAAGGCTTACATCAAACTTACAGAGAACAGGTACCCGAAGGGTGCGACCAAAGCTGCAAGGAGAAGCATAAGGAAAAAAGCCGAAACGCTAACTTTTATAGATGGAGTTCCTTACCACCAGAAAAAGAATGGGAAGAAGGTTGGTTTTCAATGTATCAGTTTGACAGGATACAAACTGCAGTACAACCTGCTTGATAAACACCTTGAAGGGCGTACTAATCCGTACTTCTTATCACAGAAAGGCTTACTATCTGTAGTGCCTTAGATAGCATACTGTAGGTCTGGCTCCAAATGAAGTGTGTACCATGGATGTTTACATTAAGTCATGAGTTTTCCTTGTCAATTGGTTGACAGGTCAAATTAATTATGGACAGTGAAGAACGCATGCAGATTGTGAAGTCTTGTCACTGTGCAACAGGTCATATGGGGAGGAAGAGAACACTTGCTCAAGTCACAGAGAAGTTTGTGTGGCCAGGGATGGCAAAGGATGTCCAGAAATTGGTGAGAGACAACACCACATAACTAATGCAATCATTGATGTTGTGATTAAGTGATGATGTTGCAGTAATAATAGTATTATTGCACTCGTACTGTACATACACATCTGTTGGCTACAGATTGAAACCTGTGATGTTTGTCAGAAATACCAGCCCTGCAAAAAGATTTACACACCAGCTGTAGAACTCCACCAAGTACCTGTAGTCTTACCATGGGATCATCTCAGCATCAGCATCATCGGCCCCATTACCCCTTCCACCCAAGGTTTTCGCTACATCCTTACAATTCTCGACTATTTCACAAAGTTTGTTCAAGCAATTCCGATGGAGACAAAGCATGTTTCAGAAGTGGTCGCTGCCCTATACAAGGCAAGCAGTAATGTGTATAGTTTATATTATAACATAATTATATATTAACTAGCAATATTAGCTGGATACTAAGATAATAACGATGGTTATTACTGTTGACGTTGTCAAACTGATTATTTGAACACAGATTTTCTTGGTATTTGGATTTCCAAAAGTGATTACATCTGATCTGGGAAGGAGGTTCCAAAATGACCTCCACAAGAACCTGGGATTGATTGGGATACATGATCTACAGCCTACTCCCCCCCACCACCAGGTAGGTCATCCCCACCCATTGCTGGGCCTGTTATGATCGTTCTGTTAAGTGTCATATGGCAAGTCTAGTGGAGTTTGTATTCATATGAACCGGAAATGTATACTAATCCTTGAAATCCAAGAGGATTTTGACATTCAGGAGTGAGAACAGAGCTTTTCCATTTGTTTACTTCTTCTGTTCACCATTGTATGGTAACCTTTTTAATTTCATTATTCTTTGTGATTTATTGTGGTGACTGTGTACACTTTCACTTGTAGGGAAATGGCTTAGATAAACATTTCAAACATCAATCACAGATCCAAAACATGCTGACCAAGTTCGTTGATGAGAAGAAGGAGAACTGGCAAGACTCTCTTGACACGTATGTGTTTTCTTACAATACTTCCAAGCATGAGTCTTACAAGTATAGCCCGTTTGAAGCCATGTATGGGAGGGTAGGTATGCCTGTTGACTTGAAGAGATAAAGAAACAAAGATATTCAATGGTTTTGTGTATCAGGTACAATTGGGAAATACTTCTTTGTCAAATTTTATACTTGTGATGTTTCTATTATCATTCATTCATCTTATACATTTTATTATAAATGTCTGCACAGTCAAACCTTATTTGATGATGTCTACATATACACTTTTCAATCGACTCAATCTCTAGCTACATAACTTCAAAACCACAATAATTATTATATATTATTGATAGTACTATTGTGATGGCCTACCGGCATAATTACTTCCTGTTATTAGCCGAGTGATTATTAATATTCTCCCAGCACTATAATATTATAACAATAATTACGTAATATGAAAATGGAAATTCAAAACAACTGCATGATAAGTGAGGTTTGATTATATATGGTATATCAACTGACAGTTAGTAAGGACAATTTCTAGTGTGACAAAGTGAACACACAATACAAACGTACTACATATGTCACATATCAATTGAGATCAATGAATACACTGTGCATTCATATACCAAGATCAGTTTTCTGAATTGATAAAAACAATACAAAGGAATACAAAAATTAGGTGAAGGCAATTAAGGACACTGTCAACAATAATACGTATCCAAATTACTGCAACTACTACCACTACTACTACTACTACTACCAGTCTTCGTCTGATGATGAATCGCCAAAAACACTGGAAACACTCCTGCTTTCCATCTCCCCCACTAGCGAGATCCTGATGTACATTTTGCCGTCAATCAAATAGCGAGGCTGGGTAGAGGTTACAAGTTTATCGATCTTCATGAAGCGCAATATCCCCCATCCTCCTTTCTTGTGGTCCTTTGGGAATGAATCCGGCCGTCTGAAGTACTTTTCAGGATATTTCTTGAAGTTGGCGACTTTTTGAAAGTGGTCACTATTTGCAGAGTGATTCAAGACCTCCACTTTGAGAGAGCCAACAAAAGGCCAGGAAACCTTGTTGTCGTGCGAGCCGGGAAGGATATGAAAGAGAAGGGATATATACCGTTTAGCAGCTTTCTGATGACCATTGGGTAGCACAGTCATCTGCAGGTGAAAACCACACTCACTGGTATAAAATGTTGGAGAGACAAAATACGAGTTCTTCTCAAAGTGACACCCTTCTATCGAAAACACTATGGGCAAGGCACAATCATTGCTACTTGTAGCTGTAGCAAGGATCTGTTTCCACCCCAGAGGTTTGTCAAACAGCTCTTCGGACACTGACTTTTTCGGACTCTTGTTCACCTTTGGTGCATTCATCTGTATATGCAGGGAAGCTGTTTTATCTTGCAGCGTGGTAATTAATTTTCTTAGCTCCCTATTCTCTCTTAGCAAAAGCATCATGTGATCAGCCATAGCTGAGGACATGTGTGATTCTTCATCTTTCCTCTTTATGAACACATTGCATCCAATATCTTTGAACTGGCAACCAACAACTTGTTCTGGACATCTTGGAGTGTGGAGAAATAGTTGCTTTCTTTTCATTTCAGATGAATTACATTTGTTTGGACACGTAATAGGGAAATCAGGACATTCCTCCCAATGGGCCACAATTGTCTTGTAAACTCCACGCATAGAACAATATTCACATTGGAATTCTCGAAGCGGGCAATCATCAGCAATGTGTGCTGCCATATCTTTTCTTTCTGCCTTCCACCCACATCCAGTTTTACAAGACACGACTTCGAACCTGCACCCGGTGTCAGACTGACGGTGCGTTGGTTCGAAACAAAGATGCCCAGTCCACTCACACCCCAGACTGTGGTGGATACAATGAACCTTCATATCATTTACAATTCCATCTATCCCTTTGTTTCTTGAAACCGAATAATCTCTCATCCTGCAGGCGGGGCAGGCGGCACGTAGACTTGCCTTCTTTGTAGACAAATGCGATTCACAGAACATCTTTCCACAACAATCTGTGGCGACCGGTTCCTTTAAAAGACCTAGACATATTATACACGTAAGATATCGTGGTACTGGCTGTTCAAAGAGGTACGTCAATTCTCCAAAATGTAGTTGAAGTGAGTCAGATTCTTTAGAACTTGAGTCAGGGTCGGCCATATTACCATCAACACCAGTTAGCCTACGCCCTGTCAGCACGTGACGTTCTCGCACGTGACGCAACTCGTAAAATCAGACTGAATTAACTAACGGCTAGAATTATTTGATTATGGGGAACCTTATAGACGTAGACCTTATCTATTATTATCCAGCGTCTTCGTCATACATACTTCAGTAGTCATTTTAAATCATGTAATATTAGTTGGATATACGGAAATACAGTTGAGTACATGAATTGATGTGGTAAACAAAATTAATCGTTAAGAAAACTGGTCTACATCTTCACAATATCTGGTGTGTTTAAGATGCAGATTATGCTATGCTCATGGATACGACTTTAATGAGGCCAACAACACGGCAGATAGAAGAGCATGAACACAATAACACAACGAAAGGTCATGGTATTTAACCCGGCTACCAAAATTGTTTACACCTAAAGCGCTCCCCGGTATCACGTTTTCTCCCAATATACTGTATATTATACTGTTGGTGTTGACTTGGTGCTCAACAAGAATAACAGAATTCACAATTATGCCCTTCACAATAATTATTTTTAAATATAATTAATATACAAGTACACTATTACAGATGATAATATTATGTTGGAATAAGCAAAGTAAGTAATATTCACCTTGATATCAATTTCAGCAAACATTCATTCTTACTACAAAAACATCAAATACAGGGTTTGAGCCTACAAGAAGCTAACAACATCCTGAAGACGACTTGACATTCTTTGTGCTCTCCGGCTTGTCTATGTCAATTGTTGCTTTTCTCTGGTTGTCTTGAGGACCTAGATTCTGTTTGATTTCAGAAGCCATTGTTATGAAGGCTTGTTCTACATTGGTTGAATTCTTAGCACTAGTCTCCAAAAATGGGATGTGCAGCTGGTCGGCCTGTTCCTGGAGGAGGAGGGGGGTGGGGATCAAGTACTCACAGGGCACAGTAGACAACCACACCCACAGGCCATGGTGGACAACCACACCCATAGGCCATGGCAGACAACCACACCCATAGGCCATAGTAAACAACCACACCCATAGGCCATAGTAAACAACCACACCCATAGGCCATGGCAGACAACCACACCCATAGGCCATAGTAAACAACCACACCCATAGGCCATGGCAGACAACCACACCCATAGGCCATAGTAAACAACCACACCCATAGGCCATGGCAGACAACCACACCCATAGGCCATAGTAAACAACCACACCCATAGGCCATGGCAGACAACCACACCCATAGGCCATAGTAAACAACCACACCCATAGGCCATGGCAGACAACCACACCCATAGGCCATAGTAAACAACCACACCCATAGGCCATGGCAGACAACCACACCCATAGGCCATAGTAAACAACCACACCCATAGGCCATGGCAGACAACCACACCCATAGGCCATAGTAAACAACCACACCCATAGGCCATGGTAGTAAACCACACTCATAGGCCGAGGTAGACCACAACACAAAGTTATATTTAAAATAGTGCACTCTTCATAATGACAAATGCATACTAGTGGCAAAAGTATCAAACCAAAATAAAAGTAATCTGGATTGGATAACATGACATTGTAGACAATACATCTGTGATAATACAACATGTTATGTACAACAACAGATATCTAGGGATTGGGCTATTCCCAGACCAGTAAAGAGTGTCTTGTCTCATATAATGTCTTCATGTACTGTTATATTGAAGCCTTTATTCATATGTAGTAGCCCTTTTACTACCGCACCTATAGCCAGAATGTACACTCTAGTCTAGGATAGCCTGCAGGCCAACTATCTGCCAAAAGAAAAGATCTCAACACCATACATACATTACCATAAAAATTCATAAAAATTATGTACATACTAGGGCTGTGTCATGATGGTAAAACCTATGCATATCACGTATGATAATGAGCATCACTATCATGATTATCACAATAATCAAGTAGTAACGAGATTTTGAGTTTCCTACAAAGACTACAATTTAAAAAATACACTTAGTCTGAAAAAGTAAGTCTGAAAATAGATGATTGCAGCTGCCAAGGTAGCATGAATAAAATTGAACCAAATTCACAAAGTGAAGGGAACATACAAATCTTACAGATATGTACATTGTATGTGAAGTGGTACCTGTATCAATATAGCCATAGGAACTATCGGAAGAAAGCTATACACATGCTAATAGGGACACCAACCTTAGCCCGAACAAATTCCACAGCTCTCTTATTCGCCAGATCACACTTATTCCCAACAAGCAACTTGCACACATTAGCTGAAGCATATCTGTCTATCTCTTGTAGCCAAGTCCTTACATTTTGGAATGTTTCCTACAGACAGAGAAGTGAATACAAAACTACTTTAACATGACTATTGGTAATCATCTGCTAGCTAGATCTGGAATGAAATGCCAAACTGTTGTCAACACTACATCAGCTCTGGAGCTGCTTCAAGACTGTAACAGAATAGTACAGTATTATTATTTACACTAAGATAATAAATTGTGATATGCGCAGCGAAAATGTGTCCCAATCGATTTTTTTCGAAAATCGCCATTTTGTTTGTATATTGAGATACGAGTGCATTAGAGTCATTATAGACTATTTCCGCTTCCACTTCTGTGATAGGCACTATGCCAGGAACTTTCGGATATCGCAGATCAGAATTAGCCATTTTGTGAAAGGAACTGTTAAGTATTCTTACGTATTTTCCGTATATTACTCCGGTTATGCAATATTACCAGTTTCAACTGATTACCGAACAGCTGTTCTGAACATGAACATAGCCAATATTCTATGACGTCAACTCCGTATCCGAGAAATAAAAATGGCAGCTTAACGCATCCGAAGTTTTAATTGGGTATAACTAACTAACCAACTGAATTTAACATTCATATTCGCAGAGGATGTTCATCGAACGATACTTAATCGAATTGGCGAGTAAACATTTTCGTTGCGCACGTCACAATTAATCATGATATTAAAATGTCAAAAAGTCATACACAAATGCACATATAATACATTGGTGTATACTTCTAAGCGAAAATACGTATCACGCACACATAGGTGACATGGAGTAAACTATCAGCATACTACTATGTATGTATGTGTGTATGTACATATGTATGTATACATACATGTACAGTATGTACTGTAGAATCTGATACATGTACACATGTACGTACATACACACACAGCAGTCACGTTAACAGAACTCACTAGGTCAGTGATGTCGTAGGTTACAATTATTCCATGTGCTCCTCGGTAGTAACTGGATGTTATGGTTCGGAACCTCTCCTGACCTGCAGTGTCCCACTATGAAAGGAAGCACAGTACAACACACTGCACATGATGCATCATTCCCCAATCACGATATGCATATTATACTGTAAGTAAGTATGCATACATGTTATGTACATACATATGCATACATAATATGTTGGTGGATGCATTCATAAATAAAACATATTGGATACCAGATGAATGGAGGTTCATGTACACACTCTCCCACCATGGAAACAGGCTTGTTGTTAATAAGTACAGGCAAATAACACAAGCTATGCACATAATTATGTATGTATGGTACTAATCACACAAAACTAAACGTTCTACAGCTGTATCCATACTCTGAAAACATGTGTAGAACAGATACGGGTATGGCTGTACCCGTTCTCTTGTTTACCATACACTCTAATCAACACCTCAAAGTGCTATTTCAAAATAAAGTGGTATTTCTGGAGTTCCAAGAAGAAAGCCCCAAAAAGAACAACAGAACATCGATTCACAATAACAAGAAGAAAACCAACAAAAACGATAAATCTGTAGAGATTTTATTTGTGTCAAAACACAGAGGACAGCCAAGTGAAGACACAACCTTTCCCTGGACGACAATAAAGAAGAATTTGCTGCTTCACCTAACTTGAATAAACCATTTTCCAACGAATTGTAACACAATGAACTGGAGATAACATATCAACTTTAACATTAAATTTACGTTATAATTAATCATTATTATCACTACGTAGGTGTACATTTTACAACGGGTATGGGTACGCCTGTTCTATGCCTGTAGAACATTCAGTTTTGTACGATGAGTACCGTACATACGTACGTATATGCACGTATATATGTATTTACAACAATCCATACACATGTAGACGTACGTATGAAATAGCATAAATGTTCATGATCAACAGGGATACATGCACATGTATGTGACTTACAATCTGTAATTTGATGGTCTTCCCTTCTAATTCTATTGTCCGGATTTTCTGTGGAGATTGAAAAGGTCAGCACATCAGACACACGCACAACCACATACACTCACATAGGCAGGCACATGCACACACACACACACACACACACACACACACACACACACACACACACACACACACACACACACACACATGCACAACAGACAGGCATTAAAGGCCCTCGTGCCCATGTCTTAACCACTAATAAGATACCCTTCCACAAGTTTCAATATGCATGTACGTACATAACCACCCTCAGTTTCGGTAGGGGAAATGTGAGAGGATGATTCCCACATTAAACCCTATTGATATACACCTGTACAGCTATAAAATTAATCTAATCATCACATACATATTATGTACATACATATACTCTACACAAAATGCGTCTTCCTCCATACTGCTAATCGATCGAAGGAAAACCTTAACAATAGGTGTATTGACTTACAAAATCAACTCCAATGGTACTGATATAGCTTTCAGTGAATGTGTCATCCTATAGAAGTTGAAAGAAACAGATATTAGGAGTCAACATGATACCACATACGTATGTATGTTTGTATGCAGACAGTTATGAAGTTCACAGTTTATCAGGTGCACTGTATTAACACACACACACACACACACACACACACACACACACACACACACACACACAGGTAAGTGAACAATATACTGTGTCTTGGAAATTTTGACAGGATACATGCACATCAACTCATTCCAGGGAGTAACAGACATTTATGGACATATGAACATAACCATGGGATACTCGTAACATCTTTCATTACATGGTGTGGGGGCATACATGAAAAGTGTCACACAATATCTGTAATATCAAATATTTTCCAGAAAGATTTTCTGACAACAGTACCAAGTTACAGTAGGAGATTCTCAAGGCTTCAAGATGGGTGAATGAGATATAGTGAATGACTTAGACAACGAAGAACCCCTGTGCTCGATGGTCTTGAGGAATGGCAAACAGTGTGTGATATTAAGCCTACTATATCCCATTGGATGGTGATGGAGAACATACATTGGAGATGATGATGTCCCCAAGATTTCCCATCAAAACCTCAACTGGATTGATCTGGTCAAAATATGGAAATACAATAACTTCCTCGGAACACATCTTGTATCTACGTATATTAAGATAAGCACTAACAACATGTGTGAACCAAAATCCCTCTTAGCACACTTGGTCTGTGTTAAAAGCCACTTTTACACTACAGCACCGTGGTGCTAATTTAAAATTGGGTTCCAATTGTCTTCAAACCACCTCCATATGTGGCCTACCGGAATTAATGACATCATCACCTAAATGAGTTAAGACACTAAACCAGTTTTGACTTAAACGTAGAGGTCGCGTATAAAAGGGGGGGTGGTCACACGTTTACGGAGTTTACGGAACAAAATGGCTGCCTTATGCATTCGAATTATAGAAGATTAGTACAAATTGTTCCGTGTTGTACGCCGTACGAAGCTCTATATACATCATAGAATCAATACATGTACCACAATACAAATAAACACGACTAAATATATACAAAATGGCTACATAATCACATATAGTGTTGATTGTTTCGAGATACGTACATATGCTGTGCGAGTTTCGCCGAAGAGGCTGTGCATTTCTTCTAAATTAGCACTTTTCTACAAGTGCGAAGCTTTATTAACACCAGGAACGACTTATATGAAGCAGTTCGGCGCTCAGGTGTCACTTTTAACCTCGATTGTTTCAGAGCAGCAGACCCGCGTACAAAGGAGGGTAGGACGCAGTCTTCAGTAACGTAGGATCGCAAAAACAGTGTAAACAACCAACCAACGAATCCTCTGCACCACCCAATGTTGGAGATCGTTCTCCGTTTGAAATTCTACGCCTCCTAGAAGGAGGTACACCACCAGAAATACCACCACTCGCCATCGTTGAAATCGTCAAAGAAAATACAATAAAACTGATATGTGTGTGTCATATGTTTCTATTGTGCTTTGTTCCATTGTTTCGATCAATTATCACGTATGAAAAAGGCCAAAAAGAAGCCCTCCTTGGAGAGCTTCTTCTCGACTTTTTGAAACTCGCGCTCAATTAACTTTTAGATAGTGTGACCACCCCCCCTTTTATACTCGAGCTCCAGAAGCCGGTCGCTCGCACGCGAGTTTGCTACTCCGTATCCGTAGGGTATGCGTTTATATAAACGACCTCTACGTTTAAAGCAATTCACAAAGCTTTAAGTCTTATGACTTCAGCACTCTAGTGCAACCAGGCTGTATATAGTAGCAAAATATAATGAAACTGGTGTTGCTTGAAGGGAGCACACATACATGCCACACACACATACATGTATACATAATACGTAAGTACATACATAGGTACATAAGCATCTAGTGCTCATGTGGGTAAAGGAAATGACACTTCTCTCTACCATTACACTAATGCACTCGGCCATGTCATTACCATAACAATTAAATGATGATTTCACGCTAAATGTAAAACTGAGAATTTACGAAGAGAATTCCAAAATGTTCAACCATTTGTCAGACACACTAGAGTGATCTTCTAACACACACACAAACACCTACATGAATGCATAGAAATGAAGTACAATGGAACCTGTCCATTATGGCTATCTACGTGACCGCGGGTTGGATGGGAGAGGTGGCCACATTATGAAGATTTAAATGTACGCGGCTGAAACAAGGCAGTCGTGTATGTATTTTGGTACTCAATGAGAGTGACCGTCTTAGACAGATGACCATCCTAGGGCAGTGGGAGTTCACACAGGTTCCACTGCACATGCACATTAATGCATTCCAAGCAACTATTGAACAGACATCATCAATCTCTGACACTATAGAAATTAGTGGGAAAGCTGCATATTCACGTGGCCACAATCCTGAAACATTGGCAGGAACTAAATCAAGCCATACACAGCCACACAGTGAAACATGTCCAAGTACATATGTACATACATACTACATGTACACACATAGTATAGCCCGTGGTCAAGCATCCATACCACAATGCACTACCTATGCATACATTATATTATAATAATATCACACAGAAGGCTCAACTCTGTTCAAACCGTACAAAACTATACATTTATACAGGATAAAAATGTCAAACTATTGGACAAAGGTGACTACATAGCAACCGTTGTGTATGTTGGTCTAAATGTGGTTATACCTAACAATATTATGTACACACTGACTTGAGCCAAGGATTATTACAATGTGAGAATTTAGTACAAAATAGAGAATGGAATAAGAACCTCGGAAATTCCATAGAGTCGTTCGGGGATAGGTAGAAGAGAGGAAAGCGTCACTGTAACCGATAGACTTTCTATCGGTTACGGTGACGTCATGAAATACGGGAATCTAGTGGAGAGTGCTCAAATAATGTATCCTTGTCCATGATAACGTTCACAAACACTATTCACTGGGCCATTGAAATTGACCGGAGAATGACGTAAACCAATACCAACTAACCGCGAAACGTAGAAGTAAACTCGACTTCCCAACTCCTGTGTCCCCTATGAGTAAGAGTTTGAAAAGGTAATCGCTACATGGAATGGGAGAAGGCGAAATAACATTAAACGCTTTGTAATTGGTATGAAACAACTTTTCACATTTGAAAGTTCCCTTGAACTCACTACTCAGGGTTCATTTCGTTTCTTTTATGGCAGGTAAAAACTCCCTCTCCCCTGACTAACGCTCAGCACGTGACAATACCGTTTGTGATTACGTCATAATGAAAATGCAAATACGTCATGATCACGTGTTATTACTTAATATAGAAACGCGATTGCATGCCATGATGTGAAAGTAGTAGAGAATCGACAGTAATGAGTTACTTTGATTGCACGATGTACCTGTTTTATGTCCGGAGTAGAAATACATGTGCTAAGCAAATCATAGATCTTGGATGTACCATTGGACAACAGTTATGTAGTACAGTTGATAAAGAATCACCTCGGTTGTCGAATGCTGAGGAGGATGAGAAGGATCTGCTCATAGCAAGAGGAAAGAAGCCTCATAGCTGTCGATAAAATAATATTGACTGAAATCACCGGTTGTTGGATAATTTAATATTAATTACGAACACTCGATACATTCTATGTCATGCTTGAATGAAGTTTATAATATTATTATCAGTATTATTTTACAGCTGCATGACTATCCAAAATACACTTGCATGTGCCCATTATGTCACTGTTTGTGTGTGTGTGTGTGTGTGTGTGTGTGTGTGTGTGTGTGTGTGTGTGTGTGTGTGTGTATGTGTGTGTGGAAGACATGCATACAAATACACACACAGAACTTTATCTAATTAATTGGGGTTCTTAATGCACGCATGTACATGGAATTAATAGCTGGTATACAAATTTTACAATAAATATTAAACCAATATTATTATTATGCATAGTTTCATTGCATTTCAAATGTAAGTTTGATTATAATTAGTCTCATTCAATTTGTCCAAAAAATATACAATTTAAATATTATCATGATGTTACGTAAATGTATTATATATTATTTATAAACTTATACTGAAATTTCAACACATGTAGAGTTTATCATCTATAACTAGTCTTTAAAAAGTCTTCTCAGGATCTTTCCTGAAGGAGACTTTGGTATGGAGTCCACAAACATCACCCCACCCTTTAAATGCTTGTATTCAGACACTCTAGAGGCCACAAAGCTGATCAGTTCCTTCTCCAATACTTCATTAGACTTGCGTACAACAAAGGCCTTGGGGATTTCCCCTGCCCTGCTGTCAGGCATGCCCACTACAGCACAGTCTGCTACTTGTGGGTGTGTCAGTAGAACATCCTCTAATTCAGCCGGAGCTACTTGGAATCCTTTCACCTTGATCAGTTCCTTTAGACGATCCACAATGTAGAAGTAACCATCGTTGTCATAGTAACCTATCATCCATACAAATTAACTATTAAAAAGGGCAGGTATTATTATACAATTCATAGTTAGATCATTGCTAGTCTAGTTGCCAGCCCCTACTTTTACCCTCCATGTGGGGGTGAGGTATAGTAGGGGCTGGCAGCTAGACTGGATCAATGACATAATAATCACAGTGGTCTTTAGGACAGGGTGTTAACACATTCAAAAATGTATCATATTAACTTGTACCATGAACAACATACCACATGCACTCTCGAACATATCTCCTATATTATGTCAAAACAAGACTGGTTAACATTGACGTTTGACATACCATAGTCTCCTGAGTGGAACCATCCATCTTCCTTGAAAGCTGCTGAGGTCTCCTCGGGTCGATTAAGGTACCCTCCCATCACTTGTGGTCCCCTAATTAGAAGCTCCCCACTTATTCCAGCTTCAAGGTGTTGGCCTGTATGAGGATCTGAGACAGCCAACTCGGTATTCCCCATGGGGACTCCAATACTGCTCGGCTTGTTAACACCATAAGGACAAATAGTTACAGCGGGGATTTCTGTTAACCCATAGAGTTGGCGGACTACAGTTCCCACACGTTTGAGGATAACTTTTGCTACTGGTTCACTCAAAGTGCTGGCTGCACAGATCATGTGTTTCACCGAAGACAGATTGTATTGATCAACTAGTGGATGATTAGCAAAAAATAGGGCAAGTGGAGGGACAAGAAATACATGTGACACTCTGTAATCTGATATGGAATGGAGTAATGAATCAGGCTCAAATTTAGGGAGAATGAGAACAGAGGCCCCTTTTCTAATTCCACAGAACAGTATCACCATCAATGCATATAAGTGGAATAAAGGGAGGTTGACCAATAACACATCAGAGGGTTGCTGAATCACACTCCTTGTCTGATCAAGCTGGCACATACAAGAAACTAGGTTGTTGTGAGTTAACATGACTCCCTTGGGTAGCCCAGTGGTACCACTGGAATAAAGCAAGCATGCTGTGTTTTCCGGATCCACATGTGCGCCTCCATCCGGGAAAGAAGAACCACTGTCCTCCAACAACTTATTGAAGGAAGTGTGTTCTCCATGACTATCCGAATCGAGGATGATGATCTTGTCGTTTGGGATGCCAACATGGTTAGCAGCTTCCTTCACAGCGGACAAAATACTCGATACGGTTGCTATGTACTTGGCTCCACAATCTCGTAGCTGATAGGCGATCTCACCAGGCGTAAAGGAAGGATTCATGGTGCTAACTACGCATCCAATGGCACTCGTGGCGAAGAACTGGATTACAAATTCGATCGAATTCGGGCTCACCAGGGCTAAAACATCGTCTTTTTGTACTCCTTTCTTCATCAAAGCAGAGCCAACTTTACTTATCTGTTCAACCAATTCGTTGTAAGAGAGCATTTTCCCCGAAATCACCTCGATAACGGCGGTCTTCCTTCTATCAAACTTCTTATAATTGCAGAATACGTGCGAATAGAGAGTTTCTTTCCTGGAGATGTCACATTTTGGCCATGGACTTCTCACGATGGTCCCTGTGGTCGGCAAACTAACAGTGGTTGACAGTATTGAATGTAGATGCAACGCAGTCTTGTACACTTGTCCAGCGCGCACCAAACGAAGGGAGAATAATGATATACGCAATCGAAAAGACATCTTGTTGAAAATCATCAATTCCACCATGCAATCTGGTATGGTATGTGATCAGGATTATTGATTCAGATGTGATGTAGAACGCGCGTGACACCAATAGCTATAGGTCACATTAATACCTGGAGCCATGTCATGAGGTTGGCAGGTTTGTTGTGGTTACACACACATTCCTACGGATTCACTTGCAATATTAATCTACGTATACTATATGATTCACTTGCAATCTATACGTATAATTATTATATGTAATAATTATCACTCGTTTAGGACGGCAACATGGCTGTTATTGCCCGAGACCCGAGGGTGCGTAGCGCCCGAGGGGCGAGTGCAATAACAGCCCTGTTGCCGTCCTAAACGAGTGATAATTGGCTTGTTGCATTTAAACCTTCGATAGTTGATTCCAATTCGGCTGAATTTCTTTCAAAAACTACGATATTTCATTTCGATTCGGCGAAGCTAACAAGTCAAACGTCAATAATCGAGCCTTAGCGATAAACGACGCCGAAATTGTCGAGAAGGACAGGATAATGGCCACGCGTTCGGCAAAAAAGTTGCAGCGTTTCGATTTCACTTTGAACGATGATTTTTTGAGGAGATGAACAAGCCATACGAACCAAATAACACGAATTCATCTACTTCTTGGGCTGTAAGAGCATTTTCTGAATGGTATGAGTGGAGGATTGAGCATAGAACCGTTTATGAAGCTAGTGATTCGGCAGAGCTACTATTGACTGACAAAGATACACTATCTAAGTGTTAAGCCGGTTTGTAATGGAAGGAGAATGGAGAGCATTAACCACCTAAATCACCTAAGATTACACCAACATTGATATCAAGGAATTACTGGATTTTTAACTGTACACTATGCTTGTGTTCTCACTGCTCTCGTGCTTACTCATTACTCTCATGCATTTATGTACTACTTTCATGTGTTTATGCTGTAATCCTCATGTGTTTATGCACTACACTCATGTGTTTCATATGCATTACACTCAGGTGTTTATGTCTAATGTTAATGTGTTTATGGGAAAATGTTATTGTATCATGTGTTTTTGTTATTGGAAACTTCAATAACATTCATTGGAAACAGGCAGTATTTCATTGAAAAGTGTTATTGTTTACTGTCTATCAAATAGTAGCCCAGGCCTCTTGCGCAAGTTAATCCACCTTAAAGTGTGCAATAACCAAAGTAAATGCACACTTTAGTCCTTTGATCTCACAACCAACCATGCAACAATTGCAATTATAAAATTTAACCTATCAATTATATAATCACAACATGCAGACTAAAGCTTCACTATTAAAATAATATCATATTTCCAATTGCACACAAAAATACAATATACATATAACAGCAAAACTATATATAACATTATAATAGTAACAGTACTATCAAAAGTTAAATTTTGATATGATTAATACACACTCAGTCACTTAAAATCCAGTCTATGAGGTTCATGCACTGTTCATCTCCATGAGTGAGAAAAGCCTCCATTTCCTTCCGGAAATCACCTTCTCGATGGAATACCTCTGGTAGCTCTATATCCCTTAACACTTCCATGTAATCATCAACATCATCCAGCTCGGCAGCTGTAATGCTTGCCCCACAGGAGAGAAGACTGGAACTGTCCAAAGATACGGCTGGCATTGCGTTGTCCAAAGAGGCATTGCTGACTATCACATCAAATGCGTCCACACAACTAGTGGTAGTTGAGTTTGCAGGTCGTATATCTACCAATGAGTGATTATCTTTCCTTTTATTCACCATTCCTATACATGAAAACAAGGTAGAAGGATGTAATCATCATCTGGTCATGAATAAAGAAACGTTAACACTCTTATAATAATCTACATGAACACATGTCCATTAAATTAACAGTAATTTATAAATATGTAGAGTACATGATCATAAATGAAAAATGTACATATACATATGTACATAAACATAGGTATACATGCCCAGATATACATGCATGTGCATACACATGTACACACACATACACACACACACACACACACACACACACACACACACACACACACACACACACACACACACACACACACACACACACACACACACACACACACACACACACACACACTATACTTATACACATAGTAACCAATGTAAACACATGCATGTGTATACATATACACATACAAGCCCACTCACACATGCACATTCACATGTGCACATGCACACACACATTTGATCACTTTATGTAAAACAGATAAAATAATGTACGTACCATGATAGTAAGGTTTGAGACTCTCATAATGCCTAAGGTCTGGGCCATCTTTCAGTAGAAATTTTCCAATCTCTTGCTGCATTGATGGTCTTCTTCTGGGATGAATATTCCAATGACATGCTTTATGCGATCCTTCATCATCATTTACCTTTAGCTTTGTAAATGCATCATTCTCAGAGAGACAGTGGCGAACAGAATTCTACGTGATGCAATGAAAAGATAAAGAAATGTGGACATAAGCTATGTGTAATCATTCAATCCAAACGTCAACCCCATAGCCATGGCTATTGCTATGCTTTAACTCATACATTTAGGCCCTCAATGCCCAGATGGGTAACAAATGCCAGGTGTACATCGGTAACATAACATACGTAACATAGCTGTACAATTTCCTTGTACAGATCAACCCAGTACAGTATCTCAAACAGGATTAGCTAGCAGAATGTCTTGTCGTGTGTATGGAATATAAAAGTAACATACGTACACAGAGACAAGTACATATACTGTATTCATATTCCTCCAGGTCTAGACATACATAATGAGCATACGTACCTTCCAATTGGTTTGGCAGTGTTTTCCATAGAACTCAAACTCCTTCCTACATGCAAACACAGACTCAGTGTGACAAAATAATCACAGGTACAAATCTATATACACAGCCACACCTGCTCACTGCACTCTATGTATACTTTGAAGTACCACATTATATGCAATGTAGTACCTATATAATACAGTGTAATGTCGATTCCCCATGAGTTATCCACAATTTATCCGCAAATGACAATATATCTGAACACATTAACCTAAATCTTGTACTCAGAACCTTTCCTCATATGCAATAATTAACACAGATGGCCTAGGTACCAATTTATTTATGACAGTTGCAATTGACTGGTGCAAGGAATCAGCAATGATTGATGATGATGATGGTGTGTGTGTGTTGTATGTGTGTGTGTGTGTGTGTGTGTGTGTGTGTGTGTGTGTGTGTGTGTGTGTGTGCGTTGTGTGTGTGTGTGTGTGTGTGTGTGTGTGTGTGTGTGTGTGTGTGTGTGTGTGTGTGTGTGTGCGTTGTGTGTGTGTGTGTGTGTGTGTGTGTGTGTGTGTGTGTGTGTGTGTGTGTGTGTGTGTGTGTGTGTGTGTGTGTGTGTGCGTTGTGTGTGTGTGTGTGTGTGTGTGTGTGTGTGTGTGTGTGTGTGTGTGTGTGTGTGTGTGTGTGTGTGTGTGTGTGTGTGTGTGTGTGTGTGTGTGTGTGTGTGTGTTCACAAATTTAAGTACAGGACAATGCATGTATGTACAACACACAACACATACCATACAGTTTAGTATCACTTACTGGATAAAGTCGTATATCCCCTTCGTTGTGAGGCATCCAAAAGAGCTGGATTCAATGGCTAACGCGACCAGCACCGGAAAAGTACAATCGGGCCGGTAACGGGAGCTGTCCACAACCGTCTCCTCGACTCCAGCCGCGGCTAGTTGAGCGACTTCGTAACCAGGGCGCGGAAGCAAACGTTTGAGGGGTTTCTTCGTCCCCTGCTTCGTAGAGCTCGCCAGCTTTATCGGCAGCAAACCGCATAGCGCTCCACTGTTCTCCTTGAACGACTGCGAATGTTTTAACAAAGAGACCCAATCGATTTTGGCCACGGGAACCACAGGAGCGAGCGGCGGACATGTCGTAACCGGGGTCGGGTTTCCTCCTTTGACGAGTCCACTAAAGAATGATAAAGGAATGAAAAAGATGTACTCGTGACCATATAGATAAATTAATCTCAGCGGAATTATAGAATGTGGGGGTGAATTAAATGCTTATCCTTACCTGGAACATCGGTCAAGAACCTGTTCCAACCCCGAAGGTAAAGTAGTCAAGAGTCGTTCTCCTGTTGATTGATTCTGTTTCAATTCTTCCAACTTTCTCTTCAAAATTCTTGTAGCTAGTGGCGACTGGGAATCTGATTTTTGAGGCGCCATGACAATCTTTTGAAAGACTCGGGAATGAACTTGATCTAACACACAAATTTGACCAGTACTACTTCTTCTTGGCAATTAGGAAGTGACCCACACGGTATATTCAAACCATATAGATTCAAAAACCAATAACCGGTAACCAATCAATATTATTATAAGTTCATTTAATTCAAATAATTGCTGTACCCAATGAAATTGTACAATGTCATAGATTCTATTATGAAAAACAGCGGAACAGCGTGCTGTATCACGTGATGTTGACAACTCGAACAAGAACATGTCGTGGAAGAGGAACTGTCGCCCTTTGATGCTGTTGAAGGACATCATGGTCCTGCTTACTGGGTTCATGATCGGGATTGTTATAGTAACACAGACTTGTAATAAGTCGTCTTGTGATGTTGCAACTAGAATCTTTAAACGTCACGAAACTGTGAGAATAAACGACAAGAATGACAAGCCGAAAATTATGTCTTACATAACGAATGCTAAAGGAACTTCGGATAAGACCGGTACTAACATACCACCTCCACTGTCAAAACTTGTTCGTCCTAAAACTCTCAGTCAAGAAGTGAAGGTCAAAAAGCCGCTGCTGATTGGGGTGGTCACCGCTCAAACGTTACTCCGAACCCGTGCCACTGCTGTGTACAAGACCTGGGGGTCTCTGGCGCCCAAGATCCTCTTCTTCTCATCTCCGGGAAACAACTACGGTCTTCCTGTTATCAATTTACCTGGCGTCGATGACACATATCCTCCACAGAAGAAGGTAAGATGCACGGCAATGTGGACATACCGTATTATAACGTAGGCGATTGATCGTGTGTGTCTAGGGGGACCCAGCTATCAACCACCTTAAAATTAAACTGGTACTAATTGGGAATAGTCTAAAAGATTTTTCCATTCATTGGGAATCGATCAGTGCTAGGTGTCTGTCCTTATTTACCCCTGGCCTATGTACGTAGTGATGTATAACACTGGTGGAAATTAACATTCTGTCACTATTATAATATTGATGGAAGAATCTATGTCAAATGTTCAAATACTAGTATATAGGTATAAGTGATATTGTGTATGTAGTGCATGTGCATATGTGATGGACTCTTCAATATGTATTGCAATTATTACAGTGTACTCCACATTTGTGTTTTCTTTATGCCTCATAAAGTAACCTCTGGCTAAAGGCCTTCCTAGTTTGGATACGTTTCCTTAGCTTTATTTGTATAATAAGTACTGTATATATTTGGTCCTATCTACGCAGGTGTATTACATGCTGAAGTATGTTTATGACAATTATCTTGATGAATTCAACTGGTTCTTAAGAGCAGATGATGACGTTTATGTCCGTATACCAGACCTTATAGAGATGGTAAGCCAACTTGACCCAACTGAACCCCTGTACCTTGGCCAGCCAGGTCTAGGGAAACCAGAGGACAGAGAACGACTCAAATTGTTGCCACACGAACGTTATTGTATGGGTGGGCCTGGCATCCTGTTCAGCAACGGTCTCCTGAGATTGCTCGGACCTCACTTGGAAGACTGCCTGAAGAATGTCGTCGTCTCATACAATGAAGATGTTGAAGTTGGACGGTGCATCAGTCGTAGAGTGGGAGTCCAATGTGCTTGGTCCTATCAGGTACGTGTGTAGACGAATGAGGTAAGAACTGATTTGAATACACAATTGCATTATCAATAGTATTGAGTCTTGTGAATCAACCATAGTCTCACACTGCTCCGATCTAATCCCATTTCATTTTCTGACATTGAAGAAGGAGGTCAGAATGTCATCAGAGCAGTGCAAGACTACACCCATGTGTGTACAGTGCATACTTGTTAATCTGCCAAAAACTGTTTTTATAAACAAATAGTGGTTTACAAAATCTGGTGAATTCACTGGATATACATTACTGATTATGGATTATTATTGTTACTGGGAAATTGTAGGAGATGAAAAGGTCTTTGAGAGAGGTTAATTTTATGCCCCTTCCTGGAAATCGTGCTCATCTGTGGTTCAACATCTATAATAAATTACAATGTTACTTTTTGCCCTACTCGATTCACTATAGTTTCACTTTCCCTCATTTCACCACCAAGACTTCTTCACACCATGGCCATTATATGTTCAGTCCCCCAAAAATATCAATGTAACAGCAACAAACAATAATATTATATTCAAAGTTGGGAGCCTCATGCATACATCTGCTATGTGCATAAAGCAGCATATGAACTGATATGTGTACATTGTTACAAATTAATGATTGCTTGACATAGTACAGTCAAACTCACTTAATAAGTACTTCAAAGGGCACACCAATGTTTAGACTTAATTCTCATCAAAAATAGTAGAAAATTGATAGTATACGCATGTAAGCTATAATAATATAAGGACTGAATGATCAAAGTGTGTACTAATTATAAGTAGTGTACTTGATCATTATACCTTGTCCGGTTTTATAATAATTATTTATTTACATCATTAACATTAGAATTTAATGTTAGTGTTTATTTTCATCAGATGGCAAAGTTGTTCTATATGGACTACTCCAAAGGAAAGATCTTTAACAGCTCAGAGGTGTACAAGCACAAGGTCCTTCCAAACGTGCTGACTGTTCACTCGTTCAAACAACCCCAGCAAATGTTTCTTATCCACCAGTTCTTTTTGGAACAGAAGGTGAAAGAGACTACGAAGAAAATTAATGAACAAAAGCAGGAGCTGGCGAAATGGCAAGCCATAACAAAGCGTACAAACGCTTACGGCTAGACACATAGAACATTCTGAATTTCACATCCTGAAGGATATGATTATGTCACTTGTGTGCAAGGACAATGTTCAACAAATCACATTTTTGTGTATGAAATGAATAATGAACTGATGTAATGAAAATTGATGACTACAATTACAAATCAACTGAGCATAATAATATTAAGCACAATTGCAATTTGCGTACAGACAACATTGACGTACACAATGTTACACTGTTAATGATATTTGTATAAACTTAGGTACACAGTAGCCTGGCGTCCCAACAAAATGTCGAATCAAGGATTGGCTACACCAGACTAGGTACACAGAACATGGCTCATACACAACATAAAATAAATCATAAACGTATATACTACATGAAATAAAACTGAAGAATTGAATAAATTAGAATGTGATTATAATACTATAATTATTCACAAATGCATCAATCAAACTTTGGACCACACACACAGTGAAATTCCCAACAGAATCATGGCCATCCCGCAGTAGGCCCTCACGGGTAGTGGATCTTCCCTCAATAGCAGCCGACCCGACACGGTTGTGATCACCAGAGTTAGGGAATTGGCAACGGGTGCGACCAAAGACAGCTGAGACTGTGAGACTGTCCAATAAAATACGACGGATCCGATCTGATTTACGAGGAAAGGAATGGTGTACCGCCATTCGCGAACCAGAAAGAGGAGCTCCTTCGCTGGACCGTAAAATCGTCCTTCGGATCCGGCACTAACCTTTTCCACTCCTTTACTACCTCGCTTCATGAGAGGATTAGTTATACCCCACAATAAAGCCACCGTTAGAAGGCAAATCACTTGTCCAATCAGGTCCATCCTTGCGCAGCCGTTCGAAATCAGATATGTGAACACGTGGGTTAGGGGGTTCCCTAAATGAAATATTCGGTTACGTCATTCCTCCAGCTCTATAGACAAAATACACGTACTAGTACACTGTTACAGCTAGGCTACATGGACTGTTGAGACATTATCAGGACAGCGGATGGGACCAACCCTACAGTGCAAAGGAAAAGTATTCAGCAATAACACAGTGCACAAGGTAAACAAATGTTAACGTTGACTGGGCACCATATTAGAGCCCTCTGGGCTATTAGTTGATCCAGTATTACTAAGTATTAGAATTCAAATACAGACTACAATTCAATGAACTACACCACAGTAGAACCTCTCTCCTGAGACCATCCCTTGGTTTGTGTGGACTCTGAAAACAGGTGGTATCTCATCAGAAGTCATACAACACATGTTACATGAAATAATAGTCCTTGATATTACACATGAAGTATTAGAGGGTTGGCAATTTCATAGAGGCTCATAGTTACGGAAAAGATTCAATATGAAAAGAGTTTAAACAAAACATGTAGCAACCATGAAAGCTACTCCCTAACACCAGTTCTGCAGTTCAGCACACCACCACTGGACCAGGTACGGTACACATGCTCACCAAGTTCCTGTAGCGTCTTGCCTATGTCATCTGGTGAGAATGTCTTCTTGGGAAAATTGGTCATGAGGACAAATGGTTGAAGGTTGTCCCCACTGCGATTCATTAGGATGTACTTGTTCACGTCAATCAAGGTATCAGAGGGCTTGAAGGTCTGGGTCAATACTTGGCCTCCATGACATCGAATCTACAGTACAGGGTAGGCACACTACACTCACACCTTTACCAGCACCAAGCGAGGTAGCATGTATCGGAACAGTACTCCAAACAATGCTAGTTAATAATTCATTACTGAGTAATTTACAAGGGTGAATGATCAAATTGTCAACGTTAGTGGAGTGAAAGTTTCAGTCTATGCTCATGATAAAGGCCCATATCAAGTGTTGTACACTTTGATTACACAGTAGTAATACTGACAGAATGTTATTATCATCAAGTTCTGACACCAACATTCAGATTGAAGAAACACTCTTTTCTAAACTGGTATAAATCGAAATTAAAACCTGTCCAGCAAGTTTTCAGACTGTTTTCACAGTGAGTTATTATGCCAATTCACACGATTCGTTCATGATACTATGGAGAGCCACTGCATGTCTGACTGGTCTACACTACCCACGGTAACCCACCCACAGGTACAGGAGCTACTCACCTGTAGTCTACAGCTATCATACTCCTTCTTGGCACCAGGTTGTGTTTGCAAAGGTTGCACCTGTTGTTGTTGTTGTTGTTGTTGTTGTTGCTGCTGTTGTTGTTGTTGTTTCTCTGCTTGCAGTTTTGCAGCTTTATCGGCTCTGTCTTGTGCAATCTGATCCTTCACCTTTTGTCTATAACATTATATGCGTGGTGACCTCTAGTGTAGCCAGCAGGGTATGACTGTGCATGGGGCCCTGTAGTGTTACTACACATGGATTCACCACATGCTTACAGTGCATGAAGTCACTACTTACATCTCCTATATACTGTATGCTACAGTGCTGTATGTACATGTACACTCAGGGCTGGTCTATAGAGAATAACCCACAAAGAATCACCTGGCCAATTTTTCCTCCATTTTTTCACGACGCTTCTGTTCTGCAATTTTCTTAGCTTCCTTCATTTCCATTCTGAAACAAATCTGACATACATTAGAGAGTGAATCAATTGGAGAAACAACAAACTTACTCATGTCTTATGGAGCTGAGTTCCTTGCCAGTTTTCCTTCTGACTTTCTCTCTTTCTACGGCAGCCTATTGGCAACAAAGTTGGAAATTAACACATAGGTACATATGTATTTGGGTTTGTGGTCATGTGACCATATACACAATGCAAACATACGTACATGCTGGACATATGTGAACGCAGGATACACACATGCAAATACATGATTAACACATGTATGATAATGTATATGTGCACACCAATATGTACACACACATGTATGTGAAAGCACAATGCATGCATGCAAACACACACACACGCACACACACACTCACACACACACACACACACACACACACACACACACACACACACACACACACACACACACACACTTTCTTCTCCATTTCCTGCCTTTCAGCTTTTTTTGCCGCTAGTCTTTCTTCCAGCCTAAGAGAAGTACAATGAAAGACAGACTTGACACAGAGGTTTCATACTGAGGTCACGCTGACAGAGAGGAAGGTAACATTGTATACAAGATGTTTCACAACTGTGTGCAGAATACAGAAATGTGGTCCAACTCAGAGGTGCATTACAGAATTCCCTATCTCTGGTCCTTCTCCAGGAACCATATTATAGTGTATTATTGCAACAATTCTGAACTGATGTGTGACCACATCAAAGGATTTATCGCATCTGTATATTTCATACAGATCTATACCGCCCTATCTTTCAGTATAGTGGGAAAATACAGATTAGTGTCATTTTCTAACACGGAAACTAATGGTAAACCTCCGAAAAGTATCCATTGCTGAAGTATTCAAATAGGTCTCAGTCACTTGGGATTTTCATGTGTGGAGGTGCTTACAAGGGTCAGTTTAGCAGGGTTCTGCCCACACTGGTCGGTTGTGGTCGGGCCAACCACCACAAACTATAGAATGACCACCACTAGCTGTATTCCAACCAGTTTGCCCATATTCTGCCTAAATATATAGCAGCAACTGTGCCCGTTACCATTTCATGCTGCAGCTGATCATTGAATTAATAATAATAAATTTGGAAATTATTGACCTAGCCATACTTCCACCTGCCATAAACTAACAAAACGGCAGTCTCGATTGAGGAGGAGTATACAAATACATAGCAAATATACAAACACCCAAGTTAACCAGATTACCACCACTAAAGATGGTCTGGGCAGAACCCTGGTTTAGTAGTCGGTTATAACCCGCCTCCTTGTTGTATGATATTCATAAGCACTCTGCCCTCGGGCGTTGTACTTATAAATATCATACAACTTGGAGGCAGGTTATAACCTATACTTATGGATGCATATACCTTAGGGAAACTGGATGTAGAGTAAGCACTATACAACCAATTCTTGGCACACAAGCACACATGTACACACACACATATAAACACGTACAAACACACCACACACCACACACATACACACACACACACACACACACAAACAAACAAACAAACACACACACACACACATGCACGCATGCACACGCACACACACGCACATGTACGAATGCACATGCACACACACACGCACACACACGCACACACACACACACACACACACACACACACACACACACACACACTATTTGCAGAACATGGTCAACAATAACTTACTGTTTTGCTCTCAACTTCTTCTCTTCTTCCGTTAATGGCTTAATTTCTTCTGTTGATTCTGCAAAATTAGAGTGTCCCGTTCGTGCTGCATGACTCTGTATATCGATATCACTCCTCAGCAGCTTCCCACAACTAGCACAATAAAACCAAAAACACAACTTTATCACATTATGGAAGCATTTCAGCTGCACTAATCAACTGATATGGTACAGTTGCCATCACAGCAATACCAACAAGTACATGTGTACCAGTACAACATTCAAGCAAGGACAATCGACGTATCTGTACATATCACGGTGTACACAAATACCACACAAATGCTCACATAATGCTCACATTATTCAGTGTAATAGTGTGCACATATACAGCGGAAGAGGAACCTGTGTAATGAGGTAACCTCTGATCCTAATTTCATTTACTTGGTTAGACAGGTGGCTATATTACATAGATTGAAGTATGCATGTACATACATATGCGGCAAGCATGCAGAAAACATGGTATATACATGGATAAATGGGTAAATATGTACATGGTTTGGGTCTTTGGTTTTTTGGATAGTGGCTTTCCCAATTCCAATAAGATTACCCAACCCAACCTGTACTGTGAATATTGGTAACAACATTTTAGGGAATACAGATGGTTTGTGAAACTGAGAGTACATGTCGAGCATGAGAAAAGGGTGAACGTACTCTTCACATTTGAGGGATTTGACTTCCTGTGGAGGTGGATCATCTTGTTTCACTGGAAGTGGAGATGGGTTGGAGATATAACATCATATCTCAGAATATTACCTGCAGTATTGCAGTCACTATATGCATGCAATGTAACACAATGTCTGAATACAATTTCCTACATTGAAGGTTGCTTAATGATTCTTATAGTAAAACAATACCACCACATCCACTAGGGCTATCCAGGCTCCAGAAGGCCCACTTCACAACATGTAATGATTGTAGTGAATGGACCTAAAACTATGAATTTGCCTCCACTGGGCCTACAAAGTCATACGAACCTAGAGATTTTCATAAACAGGGACCAGTTGTGCCCTACTACAATACTGAAGTACTTCAACTATAACCAGCCCATGTTACCATGCATTACATAGACATTAACACTAGTATTAGTTTGTGAAGGATTCCTTTTTTTCCAAATTTCTTCACACAAGAAAATGCAGACACTCAAAAAGTACCTACTCGCCCTTTGTTTTGGGCTATGAATGATACCAAAGGTGAGTGAAGAACAGGAAATAGGATATCACATCTATATTGGTTAGTTCCATGCCAATGTAGAACAGACAACTATTCTTCAACACACACCCAATTTAGGGATGATTGCCAATAATATAACTTGGCACAAGGTCAAATACTCAACAAATTAAATATGGCTGCCTATGCCTAATTACGTATGTAGTACATACAATGGACTGTACTTATTGTACATTCATGTCCACAGTTATAGACACTTCTTGCTGATGAAACACTTACCATCAGATGCAGTTCCAAGCACATGACTAGTGGAGGACTGTTGAGGATCGTCGATGTCTGGATCATCTTGATGAGACAATAACCTGCAAATATAACATCAATGTTCAATATACACAGCTTCAGGTTAAATTGCTTGGCTGCCTGGTGTAACATATGTACAAAAATATACAGAAGAGAGCTTATAATCAATACAACATTGTGCTATCAATGAGACATGATCTGGTATAGAATCTGGGTGCTTTTCCATGAAATTGGCAATTTAATTTCCATAGTTTAAATTTGTGTATACATAAAAGTGATGGTCCTGATGGTAAATGCTATGTGGAGCTATAGGTACAACTTTGCAAAGGGAACCACTGGGATATTAGATGGTGGTATGGTACAGAATGGCAAATCTCAAGAAAACCTTGTATTTAATCAACAATAATAGTCTGGAAGGGGGTTCGTGTCAACACTAAAAAGCCTCCCACCCACGGGTCTGCTGCTATCCACTGCTACGAGTTATATGAGACATTGGGAAAAGTGGGATTCTTCACCCCTATGTATGTATTATACATCACATCAATCTTGCGATTTTATGAGTATAAACTAACATTGATATCAACTGTGTGCAGTACGACCACACTGAAACCTATTTTGGCTCCAATCAGTGTACAACAATAGTACCAAGAGATTGAAGATGATGTGTGACAACATAGATGCTGTACACAATGCGAACCAGGGTGACCATGATCAGGAACAGAACTACCCTAGCCTGAACAGCGACTACAATTATGACCACATCACTATAAAAGTTTAGCCCGGCTATAGCGAATACAGCGTGTTACATCGTCATATATATTAAATATCACGAAATATCTATGGTCATAGAACACAAACCGTACCCACATTATTGACAAGATATGTTAACACAACAGGACATTACTGGAGGTAATAACATACTGTTGTGTAAACATGACGGATGAGTATACGCACACAAGTACAGTGAGCTGATTTGTTGGTCAAACGATAAGATATGACCAAATAGCGTACCATTCCATGGCTGGTTGAACTCCCTGGTTACCAGTAGCAGCAACGGACTTTTCTCTATCGGAGTAGAAATAAGTACGGGTGTTTAATGGTCATTATAACAAAAATATTATTGTAACATACGCTCTGTTCCTTGGAAACCCCATTTCAACGAGCATTTCTACGAAGTCCGACATCTTGGCAGTCGATTACTCGGGGATCCCCCTATATTCCGCAGACGTGTATACAGTACAGTATATTATCTCGACTCGGTATACTACCACCATAAACGTGTGGTGTAGCGGCTACATTAATGTGGTTTATAAGCCATGGACACATGTATAATCCGTGCAGCTATAAAATATACAGTTCATCCATTCATGTTTTCTACGAAAAGATATTCAACATCCATACATGTCTACACAAAGGCCATGGGCTGTGGAAAGAAAGGATGCATTTAAATAGCAGGACTGTCCCCCAGCCCAGTTAGTTGGTATAGATTCCAACTGCTTGTAATGTACATAGCACGTATATTATGTTATTAATTCAATATTGCTTCTTTATCTAAGTAACAACAAACTTGGAATTCCTCTTCAAGGGTAGCTGCCATTACAATGCCTCACATATACGATTACAGACAGTAGCATGATAAAACTACACTAAGTGGTTCCATAATTTAAGACAATTTGCTTTACAAAGAAACATTTCCACTGGAACAGTAACTGTGCCTTGTCTGTCAACGGCTGTGACTGTTGCAGCCACTTTGTGGAGGCTCAAGCTTGCAACATGGTGAATGTACACATCAAAGCAGGCATTCCCACAGAGACACTTTTTGGCCAGATCCAAATGATGGCAAAGAACAACAGGAACAAACGTGGCATCATAGGGTATCCTACGGGAGGATGAGACAAGACACATATGTAGTTCACCATCTACAGTAGAACCCTGCATATTCTGTTAAATCATTGTAAATTTACAACATCAGAGACTAAACACATACAGTGCATGTATAGATGTATCACACATTTTACGTAAATCACAGAATGAAAGAAATGTTAATCTGCGTGAGTACCTTGCTTTTTTGATTGCTCTGGCTGATAATTCCATCAGAGGGGGTAAATTCAGACTGCCGCATCGTGAGACCATCCCAGTTGACTGAAAAGGATTGCCAAACAAATCCACAGATTCCAATGATAACTTTGAGAACGAATGAGGTAGAACCTTTATTTGGTTGTGACTAGCTGAGAAGAATTTCAATTTTCTAAGCTTTCCAAAATTCCTCGGAATAAATGTTATGTCATTACAATCAATCTTTAAATGGATCATCTGTTGCAACAAAGAAATGTTGTTTGGAAGAACCTAAAGTACACAAAATATATGTCTGTGATACTTATATAGCATATATCAACTGTGGCTAATTTATACATGTATCTACATACATACATCTGTTATGTACAATGTTACAAAAGGCCATACATAAGTTGCTTGGAACGAAGAATCATTTTAAAATCACAGCTGATGTGGATTAGGAAGCATACCAAATCACAACATCTTTGCCAAATAATGTCATGCGTTTATACAAACGTTCTTCATATCATGTTATATACAGTGAATTATTGTTAATCAGTCATTGCTTTATCCACCACAATTTCTCAGTACAAAACTAAAATCCAAGTAATAATGAACATCTAGATAATTGGCCAAATTTGTTAATCTGCCATATTTTTGAAAATGAATTCACTGCGCACATCTCATCAACAAAAGGATACTACAGATGACTCACTTTGATACGGTTTCGGCTAAGGTCAAGTGTTTTGATGGTAGATGCAAAGGGTCCTGAGCAGATAACTGGAGGAAAATACTCTATATCGTTTCCTGACAGCTTTAATTCACACAAACGGCAATCTTTCATAGAGTCTGGTAGGCCACATATTTTATTGTTGGATAAATCCAAGTAAGTCAAGTTTTTCAACCGGCAAATCCGTACGTCAATACGAGTGAGGTTGATACCAGTAGCCTCCAACTGTTCCAGTGTTGGAGGAAATCCTGCTAAAGGATACGCAGACTTGCTCGTGATCCTCAATCTTGATTTAGGCATATCACTGTTCTTGGCTGAGAGGTCCGCAGATATAGCAGGTACACTCAGTGAGGTTCCATTAGAAGCAGCAAGAACCTGACCAGACGGTGACATGGCAATCCTCAGCAAGTTGAACACAGTCTTCAACTGTGGCGGGTCAGCCTGTATAAGCACCAAGAATACAGCAACAATGCATAATAGTGTGCTAGTGGACCAGATTCCAAATTCCATTTACCTTCACAACCAATAGTGTATGCTAACATAAGGCATAGGCTAGAAGGGTCACTAACCTTGCTTAATGCTAGAGTGTGAGGTGGGTTGTGGAAACATATGGTTCCCTTTCCTTCTCCAATGAATTTGGAATATATTTTCTTGATATTGTTGCTGATCTGAATATTGATACAGGAGCAAGAGACTGTTGTAATACTGAAATTCATAATTTGTTTCAATTCGTAGAGGATGAAATGGAATGAACAGCCCAGGACAGCCTTTTCATCATTGGGCTACCGATAGAAATTATACAGTGTCATCTCCTAAGATGACTTAGAAATCGAATACATTTGTCCCCAGCTCAATATTCGCCATGCCTACTGAAAGATGTACATTTCAACATAGACACTCTAAACTACGTCTATGATTTCAAGTTGCATCCCGAGTTACGTAGGCCCCTCTGCCTCACCTTATACTGTATCCCAGAGGGATTTTTACTAGTCTGTACAACCAAACAAATGTTTCTACTGTCAAAATCGTCTGCTTCAGGTGAATTTGTAGAGCCTTTTCTCCTTTTACCGACAGTAGTACTCTCTTTCTTCCCAACAATCAATGTAGCTTTAGATTTGGGTTGTTTGCTGAATGATCCATTAGTTGTTGCAGAAGGTAAAACGTCAAAATGAGTCTCCACTTCACAGGTGAGACGCATTATCGGTGAAATACTTTGCACAGAATTTCGAACTAGCTATGTTAGTCGTGTTATGTCATTTCCCGCCAAATTAATACAAGAAAATGGCCGCTTATTCCAATTTTGTTATTACCAGCTCTCTAAACTCTTTTGCATCGGAAAAGAGATTTCAAATGAACATTACAGTATTTTCTCTCAAGGTAAGTTATTCTTAGAGGGATATGTAATCAAATCGTTAAGATACCGGGTAATTCGTGACTATTCTGGACTCTATTCGTAATGTTCCTATTAGTACTCTTTTATATTTTGTTGGATAACCATAATATATTCAATCTCTGTATTCTAATCTTTTGCATTTTTAGGGTAGACTTGAGTTGATTACCGGGGTGTCCTCGTCCACTATGCAAATCGAGGTCTTTGATTCCACTGGCCAGTCCGTCTGTACCTTGGACAACGACGATGCACAACTGAACACTTACCCTATTGCGGATGGCATGAGAATACACGTGAGGCAGGATTTCGTGCTTTCTGTTACATATATTAGCATTGTATTAGTATTGTATTAGTACATGTCCACAGCTGCCATATATTACTGTCATACATCATGTTGGTAAATGTGGAGGTTACATCAATATTTCATAGTTAACCTTAATTAGCTTAAAATGGTTGTTTTCTATGCAGATTTGTAGTGTACATGTGCACATCTGTATTGAGATATCTTACTTGTTATATTTTATATGGGAGCCAGCACTTAATTATAGATTTAATTTGTAGAAACGTACTGTAAAATTAGTAGACTTGACCTTGAACACTTACATCATATATACCTAGCCTACTTATTTGCATACTGTTGTGTATAGTATGTTGACTCCACTAAGAAATCACGTGTAACATAGAACTGATCTGTTCTATGCTACGGTACTGTCAGTAAAAAACTGAATGTACTACGGGTTGCCTACAGATGAACGGACTTGTTAAGTACGGTTTACCTACGTGTTGATACCTACGTGCTACGTACGGGTTGTTACTTTTCTTGAGAAAGTGATAATCGAAAGGAATGCAGACCTCAAGCGTCCTTTCAAGTGTAGAAGAAATCCAGAACCCTTCTGTCGTGAGAAAAGTAACATCACATGAAATCATGTGTAACATAGAACTGAACTGTTCTATGCTACATGTGATTTCTAAGTGGAGTCACCATACTATACACAACAGTATTGTCAATGTCAATGTTGAGCTTTTCTGATTGATGTACTGTGCAGGTTACTGGAGAAGCTCCATTGCTGATGGGTGAAAGCCTCTCAAGTGTACCGAAATATGAGATGAGTGCAGAGGAGTATGAGAAGCGTTCTGGTACTTATAATGTTGTACATACATTAAATGCATACAAGATACCTGCAGAACCATACATATGTAGTGTTGTGTATTGCTGTACTACAGTGTGTACTTGCAGAAGCAAACATACTAGTGTGTACTGTTGTACCAAAGTCCACACCTATGCAACCATGCAAGCTGCTGTGTACTGTTGTAGTGGAACTTGTTATACACAGGCATACAGATGGTAATCAAGCTAATAGAACTGACGTTTTGTCTACATGGGATGTTTCTGAGTAAATGCCATTCAAAAACTGCACAATAGGACATTTGATGAAGGTGTTTCATATTCCTACTTATGTATGTAGTCTCTTTCTCAACTACTGAAATGCTCACATTCATGTGTTATTCTATATACTGTGCATATAATACAGCAACATTCAGAACTCTTGGAGTCGCAATTAGCAATACAACATAGTATAAAACATTTATAGTACATCACATGCCTACATATGTGCATATATGTACTGCCTATTACTTGTTCAAGGTAGCCCCGAGTATTTTTCTGATCTGCAGTTTCACAATATTTGTATTAGATTCAGTTCTAGCTTTTAAAAAGAAGCACAAAATGGGCCGCTTTGCTGAAAAGGATGAAGATGCTGAAAAAGCTGAGCTGGAGGAAGAAGAAAGGCAAGCAAAGTTAGCAGGAGAAATGAAAGTTGGTGATAGATGTGAAGTTAGAGTAGCACACAGTGCAGAAGGAAAAAGAGGGACTGTTATGTTTATAGGTGAGTAGTGCCAGTAACATGCAGTTTAAACAATGTAGAGCTGTCAGCCATGTCTGTAGGCCACCAAATAGCTGCATATTACATTATACTATACATTTGGATTGTGAAAATGTCAAATGTACTTCAGCGGATAAAATATGTGAAAATAAGTTGGATCAGCTAACTGTTGTAATAAGTAGTCTTTTGCATCTATATAAAAGTTTTCAGTAGGAGTTTTCATGTGAGGCAATTTTTGACAGCTTTACACTAATGATGTATCAACCTTGTATAATGGTGTCATTCCAAAATTAAAAATTAATATTGTATCATAATAGCATGATGTGAAGGATCATTACTGTACAGGAGTTGATTTATCATGTCATCCAGGTTATATGGATTTACCCATACAGTAAGAAATTATGCAGGTGCCACTCTTACTGAGTCCATATTTCTATTGCACAATTCTAAACAGTTTAGATAATGTAGAGCTGTCAGCCATGTCTATAGGCCATCAAAATAGCTGTATATATACTGCAATACATTTGGATTGTGAAATCTTTGTATGTACTTCAGTCGATGATGTGAAGGATCATTACTGTACAGGAGTCGATTTATCATGCAGTCATGCAGGTTATATGGATTTACCCATACAATGAGGAATTATGCAGGTGCCACTCTTCACTTAATGACTCCATGATTACCGTATGTGATTATTATGTATAATCGAATGCACAACGGTCAACTCCCAACCATATGTTGGTATGAAGTTGATATACCTCAGGATGTTCCCTTTCTCAACTAAATTACAGTTGATCAAGGGAAAGCTACACCAGACTAATCCCTGGGTAGGGACTTTTGAGACCATTACAGACCAGAAGCCATACTGCATGATCAGTTACGTATGTACCTCACTCGTACTCGGAATGACAAGTGCTCTTTACTTGAATCTTGTAATATAAAGTTCGATTACAAAAGGTGTAAGCTACCAACACTATGACTACATGGTACAATATGCCATAATCAATCCTATGTGAAGTTATAAGCCTAACACATACATAAAGTATGTATGTTTGTACATACGTACATTAGAATAATACTGTGTGAAGTTAGTACTATTTTAGTATTGTGTACCGTTTGTAGCACTTATCATAATATCGTTATTATCACTGAATGTAAATCTCCAGTAGCTCCAAGTAGAGGTTTTCGTTGTTATCCTCATTAGCACACAGACGCACTTCAATGTCCCCCTCCACTTCCTGTGGTAGAGTACGACAGAACCAGGGCATTCCAGGTTGTGCACAGCAGTTGTTACCAGTACCACAACCCTCTCCGTCCCACAAAACATCCTCTATAAACACACGGTTATTCTGTTCCCAAGCCCCAGTTGCTCCTGACTCACAATAGTAATTGTTCTCCACAAACACAGGAGGAGCTGGTCCTGGGTACTTGGCACATGGACAATTCCAACGAGGGTAGTTGTAATCATCAGAGAGTCCTGCAGCATAGGTCCATATGTGCTTTCTAGGAGATCCGTATGTTATAGACATACCATCAACATAGTAGGAGTTGATGCCTGTTGGTCCTGCAAATGCATTCATATGCCAGTACTGATAGCCCACAGCTTGTCCACACACCTTCTGGTACTTCATTCCGTGAGTTGGGTAGATAAGTGATGAACAGCTACCACCACCACTGCTTGCCCTTGTACATAGAAAGAATCACATATGCATTTCAACCACCCTTGGAACCTCAAATTTGCAAACTCACTTTTGGGGTAATACTTGTACTCCACAGCTACAATATGAATTATCCCATTGGGTACAGTATTAGTATGCCACTATGTATGTACTTATGTTTGAACCTTGGTGTATCCAGTAACCAGACGTGCTGTATGTAATATTTTATCTATCATGCATAGTGGTACCTGTCTAGAGTGGATAATTTTTAAAATGTTTTTTAGCTGTGATAACTGACTACCTGATGAACACAACCAACGACCCTATGTCAAATGTTGGAGTGTTAGGTTTAAATTTGCCTTCTGCTATTGACCACAATCAGGTACTGTACATGTACTTATCATTACTTTTCATACCAAATGAACAGTACTTCAGTTGATTTGAATCTCACAACTATTTGGATTAATTTGGTGAATTTCTATTACTTGCACCGCAAGAGTCAGAATCAGAGTCATTTATGCATATGTTATAGGAAGTAAAATGGGGACAGAATGACGAGACACCAAATATATTGATAATGCACAATATAACTGGTCTTGTGACAAGAGACCACCTGTTTTATGAGACCATTCTATCAGAACATTGACCGGTATTTGATGCATACATGTGAACCTATGTACATACATATGTATTGTGATTTTGTAGGGAAGACAGATTTCAAAGAAGGATGGTGGATTGGTGTAAAGTATGACGAACCGCTTGGGAAGAATGACGGAAGGTATACATTAGTATAATAGACACCCTCATCTATTGGACTCTTTATGTAGTGTGAATTACAGTTTGTATACATACATGCATACTCAGTGGCATCGAAATAGAGTCACCTGGGGCAACCTTGGATGCCCCACTTTTTAGTACAGCACCAGGATTTTTTTTATTTTAAATCACAGAAAAAATAATTAAATAACCAAAACCTACTATTTATATCCTAGATGACATTATCTGTCTCTTGGGCATTGCTGACAGAGGGAATAACTATCAAAGTATTAAAATTTTCATCTATTCTACTTCCATTTATAGAGCTTTTTTTTCTTGCAACAAAAATGTCTTCTTCGCCATTGCTACATTATTTGACTTTGCATGCGAAGTCCTTGGGTTTGACAACCACGTCTGCAGATGATAGTGTGGACTCCCCACTTTCTAATGCTTCCTACACCTCTGATCCACATCTGTTTTATACACAGGAATAGGCAATATTGTATATACATGTATATTGTAGTTGTACAGTCTGTCTGTGCACAACTACTGTTCACCTTTGACAAAATGTTGATTTTGATTTAATATTTTCTACTGCATTTGTATCCTGTAGTTTTGGTGGAAAACGGTACTTTTCTTGTCCTCACAAATATGGAGTCTTTGTGAGACCCTCTACAGTTACCGTAGGGGATTTCCCTGAAGAGAGCTATTCAGATGATGAAATGTGATGCATCACCTGCTGTTTAATGCATGAATGACAAATTATTCGAGATATTCATCCAAATTGTGACTTTAGTCAACAGTTATTACTTGAATGCCAAGGTTGAAACCAAACACAGTGGACGTTGTAGAACAGCAGAATGTAAACACCAATGTATGTAGTATGTAGTTAAAACAAGATCCACTTACAAAGTATTGTAACATTTACTGCAGCAGTTGTATATACGTTTATAGGGTGAATTGCTCAAGTTAATTTTTTCATTATTGAATGTATAATACTCTGTAGGGATTGCATATATACATGTATTCATGTGCATGAATTGAAATGGGAACATTTTGTGTGTACCTGACAGAGACTTACATGGTCGAAATTTCTTACAAATTATTCATGATTGCTATGTATTATTTGCATAAAGTATTGCCGTTTCAATTTTTTGCTTTAACTATGATCAAGCCACTACAGTATTATGTTTATGGATTGAGAGGTCTCCAGCTGCTCTTCCCCCACCCCACTGTATAACAGTACATCTTGCATGGAGGTTTACACCTCATGCCCTGGCTCTTTGGTTTTTCTTGAGCATACAAATCAGACCCATAGACAGGGTTCGAGGGATTTGGTCCGACTGTATTATAGCTGGAAACTGGAGTATGTTCTCTCCATCATAGACAAATATTTTTTCATCACCTCACTTACGTATGTAGTCTCTTTCTCAAGTACTGAAATGCCCACATTCATATGTTATTCCATATACCGTGCATATAATACAGCAGCATTCAGAGCTTGTGGAGTCGCAATTAGCAATGCAACACAGTGTATAACATGTATACCAATGTTAATTTCTAGTACACTGCATGCCTTTATATTATGTGCATATATGTACTGCCTATTGCTTATTTCAGATATCTCTAAATAGTTTTCTGATCTGCAGTTTCACAATATCTGTATTAGATTCAGTTCTAGCTTTTAAAAAGAAGCACAAAATGGGCCGCTTTGCTGAAAAGGATGAAGATGCTGAAAAAGCTGAGCTGGAGGAAGAAGAAAGGCAAGCAAAGTTAGCAGGAGAAATGAAAGTTGGTGATAGATGTGAAGTTAGAGTAGCACACAGTGCAGAAGGAAAAGGAGGGACTGTTATGTTTATAGGTGAGTATAGTGTCGAGCTGTATGGATGCACTGTACATATCTTACTTTACTTTATCACATTATATGCTGTGTATCGTGTGTCCGCAGTGAATAGGTACATAATATATTTCACCATTTTGATACAACAGTTATTGTCAAGGTAATAGTCTTGGTAGAGTTATTTATATGAGCTGTATATTTCTATTGCACAATTCTAAACAGTTTAAACAATGTAAAGCTGTCAGCCATGTCTGTAGGCCATCAAAATGGCTGCATATTACACTATACAATACATTTGGATTGTGAAATCTCTGTCAAATGTACTTCAGCCGATAAAATATGTGAAAATAAGTGGGGTCAGCTATTATGCATTGTCTTTTTCATCTATGTAGAAGTTTCAGTAGGAGTTTTATGCGAGGCAATGTTTGACAGCTTTACACTAATAATGTATCAACCTTGTTTAAGGTGACATTCCAAAATTAAAAATTACTATTGTATCATATGTAGCATGATGTGAAGGATCATTACTGTACAGGGATCGATTTATCATGCAGTTATGCAGGTTATATGGATTTACCCATACAGTAAGGAATTATGCAGGTGCCACTCTTCTCTTACTGAGTCCATGATTACGTATCTGTTTATTATGTATAATTGAATGCACAACGGTCAACTCCCAACCATACGTTGGTATGAAGTTGATATACGTACCTCAGTCCATTCCCCTTTCTCAACTAAATTACAGTTGATCAAGGGTGAGCTACACCAGACTAATCCCTGGGTAGGGACGTTTGAGACCATTACAGACCAGAAGCCATACTGCATGATCAGTTACTTACGTACCTCGGTCATGCTCGGAATAACAAGTGCTCTTTACTTGAATCTTAATTGTATGTAAAGTTTGATTACAAAAGGTGTAAGCTACCAACACTATGACTACACGGTACATTATGCCATAATCAATCCTATGTGAAGTTATTGCCTAATACATACATATAGTACGTATGTTTGTACATACATTGGAATAATACTGTGTGAAGTTAGTACTATTTTAGTATTGTGTACCGTTTGTAGCACTTATCATAATATCGTTATTATCACTGAATGTAAATCTCCAGTAGCTCCAAGTAGAGGTTTTCGTTGTTCCCCTCATTAGCACACAGACGCACTTCAATGTCCCCCTCCACTTCCTGTGGTAGAGTACGACAGAACCAGGGCATTCCAGGTTGTGCACAGCAGTTGTTACCACTACCACAACCCTCTCCATCCCACAGAGGGTCATTGATGTATACAGTGTTCTCATGTGGGCCAGTGTTCCCTGACTCACAATAGTAGTGATCCCCAACAAACACAGGAGGAGCTGGTCCTGGGTACTTGGCACATGGACAGTTATATTTAGGGTAGTTGTAATCATCAGAGAGTCCCACAGCATAGGTCCATATGTGCTTTCTAGGAGATCCATATGTTATAGACATACCATCAACATAGTAGGAGTTGATGTCTTTTGGTCCATGGAATGCATCTGTATTCCAGTACTGATAGCCCACAGCTTGTCCACACACCTTGTGGTACTTCATTCCGTGAGTTGGGTAGGTAACTGATGAACAGCTACCACCACCACTGCTTGCCCTTGTACATAGGTTCTTTGGGGAAGTGATTAACCTCAGAGTATCAGGACATGTAGCTCCATCGTCAGCCATGTTGATGTATGCGACTCTTGTCCAACCTTTAGCGCCGCAGTGCCAACTGTCCATGTTACAGTAAACCTGTCTGATGGTGGTAAAGTGCTCAGTTACTGTTTCCAACCAGTAGGTACCTGAAAGGGCTTCTGGGTTACACTGGTGAATTTGCTGACAGGACTTGGCTGGGTGGTGCCTTGTTGAACCCAAATTACAGGAAGTAGTGACTCTTTTCATTTCTTCCTTAACTATCTTGATTAATTCCCTGTCTGTTTCTTGTTTGAGATCCTGCTGTATTGAAGTCTTGAGTTGTTGAGCCTCAATGAACGAAAGAGGACACGATCCTTGCAGATGAGGTTTAGGTGAACCTGACATTCCAGGGATGTTGTTGGTCCCATTGCAACTTGGTGGTCCTTGTGAAGGTTGAGATAGAGTGTTGTTGTCGCACTGTTGATGCTTGTCACTTGGTGGCTGCTTAGCTGAGACACTCGAAATGTAGCAAATAACAACCGAGATGAGGATTCCTCTAATCATTATTTAGCCGTGCCCTGGGGTAACTGACAGTGAATCAGTATGTTGTACACTGACCTTTAGATGAAAGGTTAACGGATGTAGCCTACACAAACTGTTTTCATAAATTACCATTGCCAGTCATGTGCCTCAGCAGTGCCCTTTGCTTATTAGGAGTCAGTGCTACTGACTTCAGTAAAACTGTTCTTTGTGTTATGTGAACATTTGCTCAACGGTTTTTATGTACGCCCATGCTATGACTTGCACAATAGTCAGAAATATCACGTATAAATGTCAACCACCTAGACGTCAAACTTGCATACATACCATTGCGACGATAATTGTACTGTACAGTTATAAGTAATAGTTACTACACGCTCTCTATGCAGCATTGTGTTTATTTACTGCTCGAGTCCCGAGGGTTGCAGCAATTCAAAGTGTCTGAAATTAGGGAGTGTTTGGGGATCAGGGGACCTTACCATGAAAACAGAGCGAAACATATCAAGCCAATGAAGAAAGTTATACACCTGACCAGTACGAGATTGACAATGACCTTCAAAAGTTTTGATTAGCATGACAATATAGAGTGGGGCGCTTAAGAAATACTGCACTGCAGTGCAAGCACACCAAATACCAGCATACCGGTCCCTTTGAAGTATGACGTCATCATCATGTGATAATGTTGATTATCCCATTTCATATAAGTATGCAACCACGCATTTTGCTTGAACCTTGGGCACAGTCTGGTAACTACATGCACATGCACATGCTGTACATTATAATTTTATGTCTTATGTATGGAAATGTATATAGAGGTACCTACATTCCATGACCCCTGCAGTAAGAATTACTACTTACATCCATATGGATGCATGTTGCCAAATTTTCTCTCAGCAAGATAAAAAACAAAATATAACATATACATAAACCAAAGTATACTTTGAAGTTTCAGGATAATGCACCTCATAGCAAATTGGAGTCCAAACGCTAAGCACAAAAGTATGTGCTATTTTCACCTCGGTGCCCTTTGGTTGGTATACTTTCTAGGTTCTCAAAAGTACGTATTACTCCAGATAAATGGGCCATTGTCCAATTGTACTTCTACACTGGCATGCTGTGTAAGAGTTCTGGAAGTAGGATACCAACATGACTATGGTGTGCATATGCATGTCAGGATGCTCAAGTGCTATCTGTGAGATCAATGCATGTGCAAATCATGTATTTAGTGGCCATGTAGTGTCAAACGAGTTAAAACTGTATACATACGTAGGTAGCTAATTGTAGATTTTTGTGTTTATTTGTATTTTGCTGTGATGATGTGTACATGCAGTCCTACACACATATGATTTTGTAGGAAAGACAGATTTCAAAGAAGGATTGGTGGATTGGTGTGAAGTATGATGAACCGCTTGGGAAGAATGATGGAAGGTATACATTACTATAATTGGCAAAGTCATGAATGTTACATTTTATGGTTACAGTGTCCATACATACATACACACAGACAAGTCCTAAAATACCGTATGGAACGGAAAGTTTTGCGGGGTAAAACTTTCGCGAATCGCTCAATTTCGCGAATTTTGCGAAATCCGCGAAATTTTGTCCCGCGAATATTTCCCACTATACGGTATATTATAAGAAAGACATGTTCTATTCAATTCTCTCACCAAGGTTTCAAGACTAGCTCAAGACACCCTACAGTGAACCCACTCAGGATCTGAGGTACTAAGATTTATGAGTTCTTACAGTAACTACTAGTCTATCATTCTATAGATCTATGTTCCATACATGTGCCTTATTTGTTATGTTCTCATACAGGAACCCACAGCAATGGTTGTAATTCAGGGGTAAAACATTCATTAGACCTGTTAGAGTAATATACTGTACAGAATAATTATTATATTAATTGTAAAGCATATTAACTGACTGTAGGTTTATTTTTTCATCTAATAGGATGTACTACAGCATTTTAGTCCTCATTGCTGTGTGCTTCTCTTTACAGCAAATTCAGGGTGTTCAAGGTTTGTTACAGATATGGCATACAAATGGTACCAGGTAGGCACTATTATATCATGAAGTATGTTGCGTGGGCGCCTTCAAAGGAAAAGCAGTGAACACATTCGTGATGTGTGCACACTTCATTTGATGCTGCATTGTTGATAATTGGTTATTTCCTATTCACACGTCTACTAACATTGCTCAACCAAAGGTGCACTTTTAAAATCAAATAGCACCCGATTGACACAACATACCACATAATAAATAAAGTACCTCTTGAGAAGCTGTAGTGGATACAGACATCTTTGCCTAATTGATACCGAGGGCTTTGCCCTCGGTATCAATTAGGCAAAGGTGTCTGTATATCCGCTACAGCTTCTCCAGAGGTACTTTAGCTATTACATAGGGCATGACCGCAGGTGTATAGGAGTCAGTACTAGTATGACAGGTGGGACTTTGGGCCTATAATATACTTTTTGCATGCATGGGTAAATATTGGTACATACGTACATATGTACATTCAAGAACAAAAGTGAGATAGTGTACAGAATAAAATGTCTAGACATTTCTTGAATCATAATCTCAAACAACTCTGTTGCTTTCTCAAATTATCCACTCCCTCTGAATCTCCAAAAACTACTCCTCAAGTCTCCCATTCCAGCATATAGCTAGTACAGTGTTACATAATGTAGGTATGTACACACGTACTATATATTTACTAACCATGCAGGGTACTCTCTAGGTAAGTTATACTGTATTTGATAGTGTTGATCTTATGGACTATACATAAAACCAGATGCAGGTTAGTTACCAGATCATATTTTGCCATCAAAAAATGAACAGACAGATAGAGGTTACAACTGCAGAAGTTTTTGTCATATACGTATTATATCTGTTTCAACCTGGAACCAAAATATATCCTCACAGTTGAAAAGTCATACCATTACCTCTATTGATTATTACACATAATATATCTATGAAATGTTTATATGCTCAGCATCACTATAACTGGAAGCATAGCAATGAGCATTTATAATACCAGCTTATTGTTTCTCTTTATTAGCTCAGATTCGTCTTGTTGGTGGCAGTGGTCCCCATGAAGGACGTGTTGAAGTGTACTATCGCGGTACTTGGGGTACAGTGTGTGATGACATTTGGGACATAACTCATGCCACAGTGGTCTGTAGAGAACTTGGATATCCTGGAGCTATTAATGCTTATCCGAGGGCTCACTTTGGTCAAGGAACCGGTACCATCTGGTTGGATGACGTGTCTTGCACAGGTAGTGAAACTAGGCTACGGTATTGTTCTCACATAGGCTGGGGTTCACATAATTGTGGACATGGTGAGGATGCTGGAGTGAGATGCCAAGGTTAGTCCAAAGGAATTCAGTTACTTACACATAATATTGCTTATTATAATACACGTGTATACACTATAACATGTATATTATATATGCTGTTCACTTACATATTATGGTAAACTAATAATTGTGTATTGTCTAATTGGCATGCTAGAAAAACAATGTTAGTAGTATTAGTATATTTTTTCTTCATGGTAGTTCCATTTAGGTTGACCATGTGTTTCTAATCAGGTAGTACAGATATGCATTTTGTTTCACTTTAAGTTACTCATACCTGTAGATTGCATATTATGCTTGCGCTGTTGTGTGGTTATGGATTCATACACATATTTGCTAATACAGTATGTTGTACTCAACAATAAATCCAACTAGAGATGTCATTACTGTCGTGGTGTGTATTTATTTGTAGTTTGAATTGCTGCAGATTATCTACTCTTGCAAATCTTCACCACTAGGAAATCCATTAGTCAATGTCCCTGTCACTAAGACTGCTCACAGTTACTCTCCAACTCTAACAGTATCATGGAATGCAAGTCATCCACCAGATGTCCTGTACACTGTTTGCTATAGCACAGAGAATGGAACACAGTCTGAACCACCACCTAACGCTACCTGCACCAATGGGACCAATTCTACCACTACTACTATCAGTCAACTCCGTGGATGTGTGACGTACTATATTTGGATAGCATCTATGTTTTCAGACATCCTGGGACCATACAGTGACCCGGTAGAGGAGACTACAGATTGTGGTATGCTACACATATATAGGCTGGACTCATTGTTGTCCTTTTTATGTAATTGATCTGAATTGATCCTACAGCTCCATCCAAAGTTGTCACTCCAGTGGTTTCTCCCACCCTTACTGCCAGTGGATTAGGACTGAGGATATCATGGACTCCACCTTACAGTGAGTATCCTGTCACTGTATACCAAATACAGTACAGAAGTAAGACTTCAGCCTGGAGTACAGCATCTACCTCGTCCACGACCTACCAACTGAGCAGTCTCACTATTGGTGCTTGGTATGATTTTCGAGTGAGAGCTATCTCTGATGCTGGCAAGGGTACATGGAGTAATGTGGTACAGGACACCACTTACAATGGTGAGTGGAGTAAATTAATGTGGTACTATAATTACCTTTAATTAATGTAATTGTGTACAACATTATATCACAGTGTTGTGGTTTCATATTCATGTTTATACTGAATATACTTGCCTACTAGGTCATCACAAGGACATAAAAATTGTGTTCCAATATTAGACATTGTGCAAACATACAAGGGAACTTTTAAAATCAGTGTGCACAAAGCTATATATATATTTATATTATATTATATTATATGCTTTTAGTACATCAATTTTCTAATTATTTCTAGTACGTATAATTAATACTATCATTACTTACTTCCTCTCTACAGTTCCTGAGAAACCTATGCCTGTTTCATACACACAAGTGTCCTTCAGAGGTAGACCAGCCCTGGATGTCAGCTGGGTTCCTCCTCGTAGTGACCTTGCAATACAGAAGTACATCTTAATTTACACAGTTGATGGGGGTAAGGTCACTAACATCAGTACTACTGGAACCAGTGCACAGTTGCACAATCTTCAAATGGGAGCCATTTACAAGTTGTCCGTACTAGCAGTGTCTATATTAGGAGAGGGTCCAATGAGTGATTGGACGAATGCACCAGCTCCATCAGGTGAGGACCTGTTGTGACTGAATCCGCTGTGTAGCCCTTCTCATATCCTTTGAATTTATTCCCTCTTTGCAGTCCCAGATGTTGTAAGGGGGTTGAACCTGACCAGGGCTGTGGCCTATACTGAAGGTAGAGGCACTTCCTCCCTTCTAGTGTCCTGGATCCAGCCACACAGTGACATTCCCATCACTGAGTACCGTGTTAGGACACGCGTAAATGGTGTTTGGAATTGGAGGTCTATTCCACCAACATCCACCTCCTTTTACCTAAAGAGTCTCATTCCTGGTGTCAAGTATGATGTGCAAGTGAGAGCATATTCTGCTTTAGGGAGAGGACAGTGGAGCACACTAGTGAGGAAGACGACCTATGATGGTACGTCTGTGGTTGTCATGTGTACAGTATGACTTTGATATAATATGTATGTATGTTATGTTATGTATGAGTTTTTGGACAGGAAATTTCATTGAGAGGATTTTATATTGTGGCAGGAGACCTTATAAAGACAACCAAGGGATTAATCAGAGCAATTTAAATCGTATATCTGTGGACTGGAAACTTATTTAGGAAGATTGGAGCTGATCAGTCTATTCTGTTATTTTCCGAAACGAATTACCGTCCCGTAACTCTGACCACCACTGTACATGTCAATGAATAATTATATTTGTGCCCATCACAAATATACAGACTAAACTGCAAGATTCGTTTGTATTGGGAACATGTTTGGATTAACTGAAAAAAAAAGGAATGCAATAATGTCCACATAGTAACCTCTGAATGTCCGTCATGTTCATCTGGATCCCTAGTTTTATGTTGGAAGTTATGGTATTTAAAATTCCACTTTCACTAAAGATTCTGAATTATCATCCAATATTATGTGTGCATGATGTATGTATGTTTCCACATCTTATCCTGTTGCTACCTCCTGCAGTGCCTAATGCAGTGTCCTCCCTAAGTGTAGTACCCATCATCTCCAATGGTACAGCTGGATTGTACGTCAAATGGCAAAAAACATACAGCGATCTCAATATCACCTCTTATGAGGTGACTATCAGCAGTGGAGAATATGGGGGAAACTTGAATACTACCAATTTATACCAGACTGTTGAGAAGTTGAAATTGTCAACGATGTACACAGTAAGTGTTGGAGCCATTTCTGTCATTGGAAAGAGTGTCGTGTCTGTAGAGAATATCAGTACCTTCTCGGGTGAGTATTTCTGCATGGTCTAGAGTAATTTCATATGTGTATTTATGTAGACATTACCAGTGAAAGAAATGGAACAATTGTCAAGTGTTGCTAAAATGGCACAGGTAATAGCACTATAGAAAAGGATTAAAGCATTGTATTTAAAAATAAATATTAAAACTATGAATTTGAGGTATAATTTCATTCAATGTGTAAGCAGGTATCCCCGCTTGAAACAGTCATTAAATTTCTTTTGGCTGGCACTGTGTATGTATGCATTTGTTTCTGTGCACTACAAAACTTGTACCTAGAAGTATGTACATGTGCACAAGCCCTGGATGTGTGTCCTGTATAATATCATGTGTACATGTGATTATTTGTGTATAATATATGAGATCAATCTGTTGAAAATCACTTGAGAACAATTTTAATGATGTAGATAGTTATGTAGCTTTCTAATTTAGTTTTACCTACAGTATCATTTGAACACACCACTTTACCATGTATATAATACTGTATGTATGTATGTGTGTATGTACGTATGTATGTACCTACGTACGTACGTATGTATGTTTGTATGCATAACTTGCGTTATCATTTTAACTGATCACATGCACATCCTCTGACTATCCCTCCCACCCCCATTGTCCGCAGTTCTTCCTCCTAATGATGTGTACACCTTCCCACTGTCCGACCCTGGTAGCATTAGGGTGACCTGGCTCCTTCCCAACACTACACATGGGCTGGATGTCATTGGCTACTCTGTGCAGTACAGTGAGACTGACGGGGCAGACAGCAGTTACAGAACTCAAAGCTTTGACACAGTCGCTAAGGTGGGGGACACAATGTCGGTGGATTTCAGTGGACTGGAACTAGCACAGACCTATACTATTCGGGTTGCCGTGATAACAACAGCTGGCATAGGCACATACAGCGAACCTGCTAATGTTACCACATATCAAGGTAAATACAATGAAACGCCACATTATACATACTCCTGTATTCATATACATGTATATCTGCGATTTTGCTATTTCGTATAGTTATATACTTGATGCTGTTTATGTGTTATATGTATGTACTTAGTCTTTGATACTATTTTAAAGACCATTTAATGCAAACACATTTTATAATTATTATAATACGTTTATATATGTCTGTTATAGTATTATTCCATTGCTAATTAATTATCTTATATTTGATGCAGTTCAATAACTCCTTACTCTACCTCTGCAGATTGCTGTAGTAACTGTGCCTCAGTCACTGCTATGGTGTTTGTGATGTTCCAGTCTAAAAGTATGAAAGTGTCTGAATCAGAGACTGTGCTACTGGTTGACATCTATCGTCACGGACCGATGGATGGTCCATTGTTCTTAACAATAAGAGATGTCCCCAGAAATGCTACTAGAGGTACATACTGAGTGGTAAACTACAGTATGTATGTACATGTACACATTTGCACATGCATACAAACACGCACATCTGCATTCATACTCACATACAAAACATACAGTAAGGCATATGTAGGCATGATGTGGGTGTACAGCATGTACACACATGCACATGTCTATTTCATGTGCAGACTGTACAATTCATGTTCAACCATGACTCTGTATGTGAGTATAGTATGTACATATGCATGTACACACAATATACATGAGCATAGTACACATTCAAACGAGGGGGTGTGAATACCCAAAGTTATCATCTACTTCGAATTGCCCTGTCTCCAGTCAGGGACTACTCTCTTCAGAGTAGAGATGTGATCTTCATCAACACTGAACAGATGGTGGAGAAGACTACAATTGTTGTAAAGATCAACAACGACGACATCAAGGAAGGTGTTCCCGAATCCTTCAATCTCATTCTGTATTCCGATGTTCCTACCACCAATGTGACGTTCACTATTGAAGAGATGACCGTCGTCATTATAGATGACGATTAGTTAGTGTAGCTGATTACAAACCATGTAGCTGTAGGTTTCTAGTATTAAGACAGTCTACATTATAACAGAGTAGCTAGACAGCATGTAGTCCACACACTAGAGTGAGCCTAATCACAATGTATTGGTCCATGTACAGGTCTTTGTGCAATGTAAAGTAGCTTAAAATTGTTTAATTCGTTAATGCTCTTCATAAAAAATGATATCCTATTAGGTGCATAAACATTGCATGGCATATCCTACAAGCATGTGGACCATCTCTGTACGTGTGTGTTGTTAGAAGTATTAGTGTGAATAGATATATTAGATATAATAGTTAAGATATAAGATTATACATAATATAGTATGACCATTTTACAATAGATATTATGATAATTTTAACCAATTTAAATCACATGGAAAGCTCAAGTATACATGCATACATACGTACTTGTAAGTAACAGCACATACGTATACTTCATCAAACCAACTGACAACAATTAACTACATATATATTAATTTTAGAATTATAACATTCAATCACATACATGCAGCTCATAAGGAAAAGTGCTACAGTATAAGCAATAATTGAGAATTCATATATTGTGCACGTGTATGTATATAAATACAGTATATGCATGTGTGTGCATCCATGTGTGTGTGTGTGTGTGTGTGTGTGTGTGTGTGTGTGTGTGTGTGTGTGTGTGTGTTTGTGTGTGTGTGTGTGCCGTTTGTGCATAATAATACTGTATTGCATGACATATTGTGTCGTGTGGTACTTTGGTGAGTGGGTGGATGTGTTTGCATGCATATTATATATGCACGTTGTATGTGTTTACCCAACCATAAGGATAGTAGCCAAAAAAATTAGCATGCTACTGAAGTAAAATGCTTTCAGATATGTATAATATGAAAGGATTATTTAATGTTACCGATCACATCCTGGTATTATACACTCACTGTCATGATGATATCGAAATGCAATGGTAACACTATTAAAGGCTGTCATAATCCAGATGGTGCCAGTCAGGTGCACACACCTGCCTACAGACTGACCACAGGATGTGAACAGGTACATACCCTTCATCAGCTGTTTATACAGCTTTAATAGTGCTTCACTCTATTGTTCAGCATGTAATTGCCGTGAGGCAACTGGAAAACAAATTGAATCAGTTATTACCCAATTATTCAGATATCTGCCAAAATAGATTACTTCGGATTGATTTCAACTTCATATCAGCTTCAATCACTGCAGTCTTGCACTGTATGTATTCTATTTTGGCTATATCATCCATGGGATGATAAGGCAATTCTACATACGTACATACTATATATCTCTAGGTATAAAATCTCTCAATCCATGCATGTAACACTCCCGGAAACACTTATACAATGAATAATTGTCAATTTCAATTGTTATCAAATACATTGTCAATGGACATGATACATTCTGCGTAATACATAATACATAATACCAAAATATATAACATTTGAATAATTTTATCATTCCAATGAATAACGATAAAAATAATAATGAACTGTGTGACAGATCGACTTTTCCAAGAAATGACTTGTGCTTGACGAGCTTGGCTTGAAGCATGCATGGCAAACTGACCAAGTACTTGTGACCTACTGTATGTACCGTATAAAAGATGACAAAATACTACAGTACATTTGCATACACTGGAACATCCCCATTCCAATACAGCCACCATGAGGCCCATGACTGCAGAGGTCCCTCAATTGAGAGGTGATTAGATACGTACAATACAGGACTATACTGGGATACAAATGATAAAACAATTATAAAGGATTTCATAATTGAAATGTTTGTACTACGTAGAGAGGTTCCACTGTACATACATATACAGTTAAAACTTGTTCACCCACCAAAATTTTTTTCAGAAAATATAACGGATTAATGAGTTTGGCGGATTAACTGGATATTCATTGGTACTTGTACATTATATCGGTACTGGAAATTGAGGCAGATTAAAAGTTTTGGTGGATAGAGTGGTGGCGGATTAACAAGTATTCACTGTACAGGTTTCCCATGCATGTAATAAGAGGAGCATTCAAGAGAAGCAGGTTAGGACATACACATATATCAGTCTGCACATTTACTGTATAATTTGAGTGAGTGTAGTTAATTCTCTACCTTGGGGTGGAATGTTATATTAGTGTATGGTGAAACTTCCATTATTCAACATCTCTATAATCCAACATTGTAATAACGTGAGGACAAATCCACAACACACAACTGTCTTCATGGACTGAGCTATACAGCTTCCATTATCTGACAAGTTTGTAATCTGACATGTTATTTGTTTTCCAAACCGTGCGTCTCACCACATGTACTTGAACACTGTGAGAAAGTGTGATTGGCTAAAGACTAATGACTGTCAGATTAGGATAATCATGACAATAACAAAGTGGGCAACAATACAGAGATAATATACAGCATAAGATACATGCTACCATTTTGCCTTCACAAATGACACAATGTCATAATCTCACATATAGGATTGTACATATGTGTGAATACTGCTTTAATTGGCCTACACACAGTGCAACACCTATGGATTATACTGTGTTTTTAGCTTTGGCAACTACATTCCACCATGTAGGTGATAACCTCATGTAAACTAATCGTACACGTGTACCTTATTCATTTCGCTACAGATCAGCCTTGTCCTCATGTGGAGGATGGTGGGTGTCTCTGTCTGAGCTCACTGAGCTGCCTGGCAACTGAAGAACAAAATAACACAGTTTGTCGTTAGTAATTTGCAATGTATCCACATGCTGAAATAGAAACCCGCACATCAAGGTACACCCTGCACCCCAAAGTGTGGGTTCACTCTGATAAAATCTAAAGAACCAATGCAAGTGTGACTGTAGTCTGCAGACCCAACAGCTTTAGGTGTAAAACAGTGTACACATGGTTTAATTCAGTTACTAACAACACAGCACAGTTAAGTATCATAGCAACCATTTTATGTTGCCATGGGATATTGGTTGTACTATATTAAAAATCAGATGTAAATAGTAGACAGCTAACACAGGGAAACCTTAGGTGGTCTACGTAGTTACGGGTATAATAGTTTACTTCCCATACATCCTGTTAGTGATGCAACTACGACATGTTGTCTTGATATTATTAGTGACGTGCGCAGCAAAAATGTGTCTCAATTGATTTTTGAAAAATCGCCCCTTTGTTACCATAATTATTGAGAAACAAACGTATTAGAGTCATTCTAGGCTATTTCCGCTTCTGATTCAACAACAGACACCACACCAGAACCTTGTGTATATCACAGACCGGAATTAGCCATTTTGTAAAAGGAGCTATTAAGTGTTTCTAAGGATTTTCTGTATACTCCTTGGATTACATTACAATCAAGCAATGTTACTGGTTTCAATCGGTTAGATAACAGCTGTTATAAACATGAATATAGCCAATATCCCATGATGTCAACTCTGTATTTGAGCATAGATACTCTAGAGTATCTAGGATTTGAGGAATGACAATGGAGGCTTAACGCATATTAATTTATGGAAATTGAACATAACTAACTAACGGAATGGAATTTGGCACTCATATTTGCGAAAATGTGCATTGAAAGCTACGTACTTCATCAAATCGTCGATTTAAAAAGTGTGAATAATATTGCATTTTCCCACAAAATTGACATGGATGGTTGATGACACACTTTCCATGTGCACATCACAGTTGATTGAATTACAGAGTGTGGTTGTCCTGATTGCAGTAAATTACATACATCAATGCACTCATACCATAGACACTCCATACTATGGTACATAGTATGGAGTGTGTATACCCACGTATACAAGGTTGAGGTGTACATGTCACTTATAAGAAGAGTTTGGGGGTGTACACTGATTGTACCACCAGGACAAGCCACAAGAATACTGCATACGTACACATACATACATGCAGTACAACACATATACATGAACACATACATACATACCTGCATCTTTCTGGACATGAGTTCCACCGTGTGATCAATTTCTGTGACAAAGGAGGAAATCAATGAGGTTGATCATTAGTGCATTTCACAACAATGATAAAACACATTGTTAACAAATTACTACAAATACAACCACACCAAAACACACTTACATATGTATGTATGCATGTATGTGTATTTATAGAGCAGCAAATAATGTAGACGCTTTGGCAGGCATGATTGTCACCTGCAATATACCGTTAGAGGGCCTCACCAAGAAGGATGGGTACAGTAGGGATGTACTGGACCCCTCCCCAAAATCTCGCCCTGTTTCTGAGATCCATTAACTTCATTCAACAGGTTATTGAATTATTACGACGTTAAAGTACGACGCTATTGAACATTCAACAGGTTATTGAATTATTAAGACGTTAAAGTATGACGCTATTGAACATTCGACAGGTTATTGAATCCAACAAGGCACTTACAACTCAACTGACTATGTATTGGCTCTATTGAATTATACCTCATGTGGAAACTATACAGACAGCGAATTACCTGCCAATCTCTTTTCAGTTTCTTTCAAGAATTGAAACAATTCAGAGAATTCCTGTACAAGACCATGATATACATGAAATATACACGTAACATTACTATATAACATCCATGTACATACAGTATGTGAGGTACTGTATACATTTGTACATACGTGCACAAAGAATATGCCCTGTATGTGCACTCAACATAACATTATAGATAAGTTGGGATACACTTATTACACAACACAATCTACAACACATACCAGTTTTCACCACCTTGGTGAGTGTTTGTGCATGAAATTTCAAGTGAAGAATGAATTCGGCTCTCCTCTCCTATACACATGCACTATTATATGCACACGAGTGTATAGTTTACAAGTACACACAAATGATGCATACACAGTACATATGTACAACCGTAAGCACGAATACAAACCTTTGGTAGAGACTTCCACATAGCCAGCTGGTCATGTCTTTCTTCTTCAGACACAACATCAGTGCTGGGATCCTCACCGGTCATTAATCCTTCTTTCTCCATGACAGTCTTAAGGGAACTACACAATGGTACGGCATACACATGTACAGTAGGTAGTATGTACATTTAACGGATAGTACACATGTACTAAGTTTGCCAGATCTACACACATATGAATTGTACAGATGTACGATGACGTATGACCCAAAGCACAAGGCTTTACTTATGTTCATAGGTGCATATTATATATTATATACGTATGTAGGCACTGTACTAATTGTTGGTCTTCAGCCTAAAAAATTGTAATCTGTATACATGATAAAGTGTAATCTGACAAGAAGTACAGAATGCACATGTGTAGATACATATCAACAACAGTTGTGCAGTATGTATGTACATACAAAGAACATACTGTACGTACATACAAAGAACACACTGTACGTACATACGTACACAGAACACATCCAATTGCTTACACAAGTCTTCCCAGAGATCCACCTGCCAGATTACTGACATGCTTAGACAGTCCTTCCATGTGGGCTAGAACTAACCCATCCACCACTACTGACTGCATGTAACGACAAAAATGTGCTAAAAATGACAACACCATCTACTGCACATGTGACAATGAGCTGCTAGCTGTGCACCATAACTGCAACTACCATAGCCGTGTACAGTTGAGTACCTGTGACTGGTTCCACTGCCTCCGAGCGGACCCGGCTCTGGGTTTACCGGTACTGTTGACATCGGGTTTGTCAGCAAGGTCAGAGGAATTGGTATCCAGTTGTATGGGCAGAGGAGTTAGAGACCCAGGGCGTGTAAGGCCAGTCTGGAGGTCTTTAGGTGACGATGTAGCAGGTCCCACTGATAACGGGGTAACTACATGAACAAGTAAATTGGTACAGATGTGATTCGAAACAGCTAGTGGGCTATTATGGGGTTGTAGGTCACATACAATTCTTTGGTGTCTGTGTTTCTTGGTAAGAAGCACCTTCCCCCCTGTGAAGCCTGGTCACAGTGTTTGGAGTTTGGATGTTTTCCCTATTGAGTAATAAATTACAATGGAAGATAAAAGATGACATAATCTATAAAATCAACTTCATTCTTCTCAGAATGGCCATATTTGTCTAGACAAACCCATTATTAACTGACATCAGGAAAACCACTAAAGGAAATCGTTCTCACCTTAAGTGAAGGTCAACCAATGCAGTATCTTGAAGACTACCTTCTTTCAAGTCATTGCCAAAATTGGCAGCTACAATCACAGAGTCCACGCTGGCTGGCACTGACCCTCTCCTGTCCGTAGTGGTGACAGATGTACCAGGAACGTCCACTTCCTCTGAATGCACAGACACTGTAACTTGATTCACAGCCTCTTCTCCAACCACCTTTCTCATCTCCAAACCTAGAACCTTTGTACTTTCCAAGGAGTCATCAAAGTATGGCTGAGGGTGTGAGTCATGATCGGTGGTGGGGCGTTTAGTGCTGCTATCCACGGTTGGGTTGGAGGTCTTCTGTAGTGTGGACGCTGGCTTTGGAGGCTCATCCACCAATGCTGTTTGTTCAGAAGGTTTGGACTTGGATTCTTGACGTTTGTGGGCAACAGACAGCTTGGGTGTAGTTTGTTTCTTCTGTGTTTGTGACACAGGTCTACTACGCCCACCTACCTTGTCAGATACCGTACCTCTCTTACCCTTTGGACTTGGCTTTTGGTTTTTGACAGCTTTGTGAGTGTTTTTCACCACGGGACTGTCTTTTTCTTTGCTAATTACAGGAATTTCAGGTGTGGAGGCACCATCCTTTTTAGTGAATGTACGTCTTTGTGCTGTGTTCCTCAGAAACGGGCTGCTACTACGTTCTCCAACGGCTACTGGTTTACCTGTTGTCTTTGTCTTGCCGGTGGATGAGGACTTGGACTTTACAGTGGCCTGAGACAGAGAGGAGGATTTGCCTGGGGTAACTGTTCTTGGGGTCTTTGTCACAGTTTTATTCGATGCAGGACTGTAGCTCTTTCGCGGCCTGTTACTCTCTGCTTTTGCTTCCGAACGTTTGGTTGAGGTTGTAAGATTTGGCATGGATCGTCTTGACTTTGGTTTAGGGTCATCATCGAATTGAATGGTCCATGTGGTTCCCAGCGGTGGAGGCACTTCACTCTCTTCAACACTACAGCTTGATTGTCCTTCCTCTTGCTTCTCCGTTGATAAAAGAATTACAGTCGTGTTTGACTCGGAAGGCACGAGGTCATCCACAGGCAACTGCTCCACAGGTGGTCCATCTGGCCGAGGTGGGTCATTTGGTAGAGGTGGTTCATCAAACGCAGGCAATTCTGGCTTCTCGGGGTCAATGTTGGTAGGCAGCTGATGCTCTTGCTGAGGAACTGAGCTCACAGTGGCTTTTGGAATGTCCTGCTTCAAAGCATGACTTAATTCGACGTTGGAGTCACTCTCTTCATCTTCTGCTGCAAACCCCTCATCGGTAGACCTAACATCATTTTGAGCATTGAGTGGTTTTCGGAAGCCTTTCTTGGCTTGATGCTTGTGGGGTTTCCTTGACTGGAGAAAGTCATCGGAATTAGTACTGGAGCTTCGTGATCTACTTTCTCTCCCATCCTCAGTCTTGTCCACCCACCATTCTGGATTACCATATAATTTGGAGCCATGGGACAGAGTGCGACTTTCTGAAACATTTACTGATAAAAACAACAAAATTATACAAAACATGAAATCATTCTGCACAATGTACAGCATGATCCAGAAGAATACGTATGTACACAGGCATACTACACAAAATACAGGCATACACAGGGTTTGGTTGATCTTTCCACTATATTGTGATGAGAACGGTGTGATTAGACATTTTTATACGGTGTTATCTTTGTAATAATGAACCATGTACCCGGGGGGGGGGGAATACATGTACACACACAGGTGACCGAGCGTCAATATTTGAGTGGGTGATCCTCCCCAACCATACAATATGAATACATACATATGTTCATGTACATTTGAATCTGATAATAAACACTGTATGCATGAACGGTTCTTTCCTAGAATAACCATAGAATGTGACCACAATGAACCCTGCTGGAGTGTAGAGTCCATACAGTCCAGCTTTAACTCAATTACAGACTTGATTTCATTTACTCACTTTGTCTCCGTCCGTCTTCCCTCTTCAAACTTCCCGTTCTAACAGGAGCAGACTTTGTGGTCTTTGTGTCTAATTGCCTGGACACAGATGTGAAAGTACTGCTAACATCACTGTCCAGAGTGGGCATTTTGTGATGTCCCGTTGTTACCAAGTTGACATCACCGTCACTCTCCAAGTCCAAAAGAGCCATTGTCAGTTCACCCACAACTGATGCATTCGTGACATCCTTCTTCAAACCACTTTGCTGGACGTGCTGAAAAAATGGCTGTGTATTGGCAGTGTGGGTGACTGTTGATGTGGGATGATGTGCGGGTTGAGGAACGTGCATATCAGGGAGTAGGGGAGTTTGAACTGGCAGCTGGGGCGATACAGTCAGGGGCTGCATACTAGTAGCAGAAGGCAGCACTTGAGGATTCATTGGAATTCCCATGCCGGCAGCAGTTACAGGAACGTAGTAGGTCATCGGCTGCAGTAAAACAAGAACATACATACATCAAAGCCCACTTTAACATTTGGACAAGTTTCGCAAAGAATACGTAAATGACACTCCAGGTGTGAGCAGATGGGAATACTAACAAAGCATGTAAGTGGATATTTAAATTTGTTCCAATTACACATTAGTAATTGATCACAGGGCTATCAAACTTTGTGCATTACACAACATAATTAATATGGCTAGTGAGAACATGGGCATGAATTGTAAAGAGTAAAGACTTTCATGCATACTGTACAGGAGAAGATGAAACAGGATTGATTGCCCTCTGTAGTGATGTAGGCATGCATAACATGTAGGCTGCACAAGAGCATGACATCACCCGCATACTTAGGGTCAATCACAGGTCTACTAACCAAACAATTGAATTAATTCATTACATCATCCAAGGTGAGCATGTTTCAGCAAATACGTAGTTGCAGACTATTTTCTATGACACTAACCACATAAGAGACTGCATGTGTTGATGGCAGCATTGCTGTCTGCTGAGGTGATGCCTGCACGTGTGGTAATGTGATATATTGTACTGGCCCTGGTGTTTCCTGAGTTGTGAGTGGAGCTATGATTGGTGACTCTGTTGGCTTCTGTTGGAGCATGGGCCCTTTAGTGACGTCATCTGTATTCATAGACGCAGTGCTAGCTGTTTGAGACCTTGGGATTCTCTGCTGACCAGAATATTTAGGAACTTCCTCAATTCTCAGAACATTATTGTCTAGAGAAATGGCATGCAAGGGGAACAGTAACACTGAAACATACAGGGTACGTATAGAGTACGTTCATCAAATACGTACGTTCATGAAATGTGTATGTTGCTGAACTAATCACATGCACAAATACCAACCAAGCTACGTATTAAGTACAGTACAAAACACATGAATCATAATATTATGATTATTTATGTATGTACACACACAGCACATGTACAGCTTACGAGCAGGTACATACATGTACTGTACATGTACAATACCAGACATTACAAAATTATAGTGTAGAACACATTCCATATTCTACATTAACTGTCCCAGGATTTCACACAAATTCTATCATACATGTGCTGCAAATACAACTACGGAAGGCATCCAATTGAACAAAGTGGATAACACTAGTTATTGCTAGGGGGTTACACAAAAACCTGAAATCACTGGATATTTCCTCCCAAAAGAGCCTTCCATTGCTCCCACTAAACGTTACACACTAGAATAAACAGTAAACATTGAACACCAAATGGTAAACACTGAACATTACCCCCCGCTCAAGTTACTCTTTACCACCCAGGAGCAGATTCTCACCATATCCAATTTTGATGATATCCCTTACAGCAATGTAGGTGTTTTCGTTTGCAGAAATTCGGAGTTCGTTAAGATGAGTCTAGGGATAGGAATGAGATTGGAATGCTGTCAAGCCGATATTGCAATAGTAACAATGAAAATTTATTGAATTCAGTCCATTTCCATAGAGATATACCCATGAATAAGCTCAAAACTGGCAGTTATTGGATGAAACAAACATGATAATCGCTACAACAGTGATAATTCTTGAGAAAATCACTAGCCAAAAGATTCTTGACAACAAATGTTTTGCCTGTTAACTACTGCCTTCCTCAGTGGTTCTGAATATACTGTAAATAATCACCACTCCATTACACATAACGACCTCAGCAGATAGACAGTGATGGTACTTGCCCCTTCTTTGTCTGAATTTTTGCTATTTCACTACCTCTGTTCAACCATTCTCTTATCTACAGTCACATACCCATGACAACTATTATCATTACCTACACTTCAGGCACGTACATGTATGTATAGGTGCAGTACACCAATACCAGCTTACACACAGTATTATAACCACAGTAGCTAGCACATCCAGCCAACACAACTACTTAGCATTTTAACTGTGGCGAGTTACACCGCTTTTCTCAGAATCACACAGTGCCATTTCATACACATGATATATTATGTGTACATCCGCTAAATTCATATTTTTGGACAGCATATAAAGGAATGATGATAGTGTAATTAATTGGATTATTAGAAAAGTGTATCTATATACATACGATGCTACCATTCACCATTCAGTCATTTGGAATTAGACACACATACACAACGTCTACTGTTACCTATTTCATCTCTATTATACAGACTGAAACCATGTGTAGTTCACAACATACACATGTCTACATACAGTACATATGCTAGTCAGCACATGCAAAGATACGTAATTTAAATGGTCAAAGTGTAGAAACTATGCAAAGCAGGAGAAGAAATCCCGAAAATATTACCATATTAGCAACATGAAAGAAATCCAAGAAAGGCAATTTGAAAACAGACAACTGTTCAACAGCTCTGTAAACAGGTACATTGAAATTCCATTCGGAATACACTGCCAGCGAGAAAGTGAAGATACAGACAATTTACATGGTTTCAACCTACGTAGGTGATACATGCATGGGAAATGAGTGGGCTTTGGTGGGACCATGGCCTGATCACGTGTTGAATCAGCAGAGCAATTCAGAGAATTCTTATTAATGCATTGAAATTCATTACGGGAACATGTGTCATGTGACTGTGCTCTGTGGAGTATCCAACCCTAACTATACGAACAATACATAATGTACTAACCTAGGTAGGTACCTAATGTTAGTATATACTAACCCAGATACTTACTGAGCAAGTTGTACTGTAGATACACCATGACACCACCAATGTGATCACTATTAATATTTCATGATAATAATTAGCGATTAGGACCATGTTAAAAAATCCTTTCAAGAAATGGCAAGATCTGTGAAATTGATCGATTTTGTACATGAACATCAATGAGCCCTGACATGAGAGTATGATATGATCTATAGTATAGTAATAACATAACACAGCACTATAATAGGAACACCATACTATATTGTACATATGCCTATGGTACTGTATGGCTGTCGTGAAACCAAATTTGAATGTTCATGTACATAAGTAAACATGCATTTGACTCACTCCATTCTTACTGCCCAGATCTTTGACAAAAGGCATCTTTTTGTCATTATCGTATCCGAGGACGGCATGTCTATGATCGACACTGCGAGACTGAATGAAAAAAAAAAATTCGATCGAAGGAAATATTCGAATGTTGACGACCCATTGAAGGATTACCTGAATTTTCAAATCACTATCTTCACTTCTTCCAATGGTAACTGTAACCTTATCAGGAAAATTGTACAATTCTCCTCTAATTCTAATGCTCCAGGACATCATAACCGAGTACCATCGATGACAAATGTAATTCAATCATACGTGTACCAATGGCGCGTAATTGGCGCCACCGGTTCGAAATATCCCGGTAACGCCTCCTCTAGATTAACAGGAACCCCTCTTTTGTGTTTGAGCGCGGGATAAGCCAAAATGAGCACGAAGCAACATAAGAAGAAGAAAGGGGCTAGAGCAACGAGCACAGCGTTCAATGATCTTCTACGAACACATTGCCCGAAAAATTTGATTCCCTGCGAAGAATCGATACAACTGTAAGTGTTACACGAAATTGATGTGCTGATTTTGACTTGCTTTCCAGATTCGACCAGTCCAGCCGAGACAAGATGAAATGGTGTAATTTGGGGTAGATATTTTGACATTGTTGACATGGACCCTCAACTTAGGATCTATCAATAGCTCAGTGTTAGGAGTATTCAATGCTGTTAGTTCAAGCATAGATACTCGAATACCCTGGGATCCCACTCTGCCCTAACAATAGGTCATTGATACGATTGCTCAAGGCTTTAAGTAATAGTTCCAGGTTATCTCTATTCCACTATCAGGTATACCTTTAGTCGGCCGGAATGCATCTTCCTGGCTGATGCTTTCGACCTCATATCAAGTTTGGGGATTTTTGTGCAACACTTTCCAATATTGTCTTGTAGTGACTAGTTTGTACTTGTGATGTGTGAGTGGTGTAAGACTCATTTGTGTGTAACTATGTGCATGAAATTGCATTCTTGTACATCTCCACTGTTGTATTAGATTAATCAATGGTGGCAATGAAACAGCGTGGATTAATCTGTTTGAAATAACATTTGGAACAGAGAGGTATGTACTTTGCAACTCATTACTCCATTATGGCATTTATTTCAATGACAAATTGTATCACTGGATTTACGCCGAACCAGCTGATAGAGACTTCGGTCTATTTTCAGCTGGTTCGGCGTAAATCCAGTGATACAATTTGTCAACCTTAGGCCTTGCATAGGCTTATTGTGCAATAAACCTTCCCTACCATTTATTTCAATGTCATGGTGAGATAGAGTGTAATATGTAATCGTTGTATCCAAAATTTCTTCAAATCTCAAGAATGCCAATAGACTGATGGGCAGAACAGATGGTTACCTACAATTGTACATGTTATGTACTTGAACAAAATTATGTATCAAACAATATACATACATGTAGTATTCCATATCTTATTGAAGTAATGGGAGTGCTGATACCCTACCTACATACATAGGTAGAGAAATAATACACGTCAATATGTGTTCTGAAATCATCAATTTTGTAATACATCATTAGTGGGGGCAATTGATCACAGGATGCTTTCTTTGATCCATTATACAATTCCAATTCTCAAGTGTCACCAATCTAATATTAAATATTTAGATATACCTTTATAATATAGATTGATTGTCGTATATCCGTGTGGTATGAGTTGCACAATTCCACTGAATTGCTAAGTGACTCAAAACAGGTGCATTTCTAATTTACTCTTCACACAATTGTGAGGTAATTGACCGTGGTAAAGCCATTCAAGCCATGGGTTCACTGTCTCCTGTGCAATCTACAGTGTTAAGTTGTTATACGTGATAAGTGTCATTTGACTCAAGCCTTACTTCCCACCTTTGATCTTATGTGGCAACACCAAGTATAAAGATCAAAGGTGAGACTTGAGTTGAGGGACACTCACAGCCTTTGTCACTGTTTATGAAGGTGCATTAGTTTAGAGTACATAGATGTTGATTTTAATTTTGTGGATCACTTATGATTAAGTCTCTGAGTGAATCAAGGGATACTAGCTGTATTTCTATTATTGTTTGTGTTTGAAGTTTAGCAATGACCCATTCATATAGATTCCTTGAGTACACACCAACCACAAGAATATCCAAATAGTACTTTTATATATACCATGAATGTTTCATACGTATGTACATGTATGTGTGTGTACTAGATGTAACTATTGCTATCTATACTATGGGAGGAGGCTATTGCCAATGGAGTACAGTACACATATTTATTTTAAATGGTGTTGTTGGACACCAATTGTTAGTTATCTTTACATTGTATGTATAGGTTATAACCGACTTTTAAACTGACCCTTGTAAGCACCTCCACACGTGAATATTGTACATGGAGGAGGCGGTTATAACCTGCATCTAAATAAATGCTAAGAGCTCTGAAGATTCCAAATGACTGAGACCTATTTGAATACTTCAGCAATGGATACTTTTTGGAGGTCCACCTGTAGTTTCTGTGTTAGAAAATGACACTTGTCTGTATTTTCCCACTATACTGAAAGATAGGGCGGTATAGATCTATATAAAATATACAGACGCAATAAATCCTTTGATGTGGTCATACATTAGTTTAGAACCTAACATACACCTACCTATGTATGTTGTTGTGACAACATACTGTAAAACTAATTTGTACAAAAATAAACGGTACTCCCAGCAGTTATTGTACACGACTATTACATTCAAGTGATTTGTAGTGTGGTTGATAGTAGAACAAATAGCATTGAAAATTAACATTATTAGTATGCTGATTGTGAATTTCATCTTGTGATACATTGAGCTTCTCATATTTCCTTGGATTAACTCATGTACAGTAACCAAGGCTATCTTGAGTAAACTGCCAGACAAAATTCTGAAAATTAGTCCTTGTGGCAGTTTCAAAGTTAGGGTACACCTTTGTGGTCAAGCTTCAAAGCAATTAATTAAGAGCATGTACCCCTTCACCTGTCAGACACCTTTGTAACAAAGAACAGCTAGAGCACTTCCTACCGCTCCAACTTCCCATGCTTGGTTAAAGGAAACAGATATTGTAGGAAAAGGGTCCGACTATGAAATAATAATTTATCTGAGGCCTTGTTTACATGTATATGTTTTTTTTTCCACTGTGGAAGCGTACTAATACATGTGTGTTTTATGCTTATGTTTACATATAGCCACCTAAATGAATATCCAAAACGGACTAATTTGAAAATGCCTACCAAAGCGGGTACCTACCAAAATGCCATTTTCATATAGGTGTGTAAACAGGTAGATACGTACACTTTCGCACTCTTGCAGCCAGTTTCTCATTCTTCATCGACGGTCCATTGGAACTCTCTCTTGGTGTTTGATTCCACCATAGTCCACAATGCTATGTTCGATTGATTCCTGTGTAAACTCAGGGCTCATTCACACAATTCCTTTGTCACCGTGTGGCTGTACACGCATGTCACGTGCAACAATGATGCGGATGTTTCTAAGCGGAAATCCGTGCACAAACATTCGTGTGAACAAGGTAAAACACTGTCACCTTGAATCCATACATGAAGTAAAATGCGCCCGTGTAAACTGCACCTCAGTTCAAAACTTTGGGGACACATCTGAAGTTTGTATACGTATGTATGTACATGCATATACCTATGTGTATTGCTTAACAGAACTACTCATCAAGAGAATTGTATTTTCATGTATATCATACATACGTATGTACATACACATACACTATGTTCTCGAGCAGCAAATTTCTATATGTGGTAACAACTGATCACTGACAACTGATTAAAGGTTACACTTTTCAAGTATGTCATATCTTCAGGTGTACATAGATCATTCCCCAGATACATACGTACATATGTGTGAATGTAACCTAGGTGATTATATGCAGTATAAACATGTGTACCTATAGTTCTATGTTTTAGTGACATCAGCATTATGAATAACCTACATACAGTGGGTGCCTTGTAAATTAGCCTCTGACTAAAGTTACCAGTTTAAATACGTTTCCTTAATCTTAACCTTGAGTGTACATACATATATTCGAATTACGTATTCACCAATCCCAGTCTTAGAATCTCTATATTTGTGTATCACTAGGCTGTCTCTTCCCCCTTTTCCCTAGACTATTATGTTCATTTTATGATTTCTTAAATTTTTGCTATGTACGTAGGTCTGAGGAGTACCAGAAACAGGTTCTCCAAGAGCAAGGCATGATAAAGAAAGAGCTTGCCACAATGCAAGCTGCTATTGAAAATTTGCAGGAAGACATTCTTCAGACTGAAAGGGATATTGAAAGACAAGGTCAGAAGGGATGTAGAAGCCGTTTATGGGGCTGGGGTGTTTTGCGTGGGTTGTCTACTGTAGTAGGAAGTGCTGTGACGTTCACTACAGGATAATCCGTTGTAATGGCTACTCCATGGCTTCTTTATGAATACAATCATCAAAGTTAAGCATACACTTATATGGTTTGCCTTCCACTTCTTCATGTGTCTCTGTATGATCATGTATTAAAAATATCATAACTGCCCTATGATGTCAGTGTCACATGACAGAGTACTTGTTGACTAAGCAATATTGGAAAGTACACTTGGTTTAATTTTACTCTTTAGTACTCCAATATATTTATTCTATGTAATATGATATACTTAATAAGGTCTTCTGTGATCACAGGTGTATTGTCATTTGTGTTCTGCCAGTAGTATTGGCCAGATTCTGCACACACGAGAATGTTGTCTCCATTTGAATTGCAGTGTTATTCTGTGTACCAGCCATTCAATCTTCTTCATGCTTTTACAGTGAACACACCCCAACTGACAACACTGTCTGTTAGTACATACTGTTCAATTGAATGTTGCTCACCAGAACTCATTTTTATTAGGAGGTAGCCAACAATATCCCTCTACATGAACCAATTTCAATTTCTCTTTTTTTCTATTTCACAATCATTGGAATGTGTTTATGCTCCCAATACTTTGGAACTGTGAGAACTTCAACACAAAAACATGATAGCCTGGTGATAATGTTATTATACTGATGTGAACATTTGTAAGAATAAACCCCTTTTGCAGCTTTTACCACTCCTGTTGATAGGTTTATGTATGTAATGTGTTTTTGTAAGAACATTGTCTTCTACATTTGGTGAGAATGTGGTTAATAAAGGTGAAGAATAGGGGGAATCCTCAAGTTGACAGGGTGGTGAGGAGAAATCCCAAGTTTGAGGATTTTAGGAAAGACAACAGGGTGTGAAACACTGCTTGTGGTGAAGTTTGGACTGGGATACCCACCAAATGGGACTAAATGCTCATCCTCTCCTACGTAGATATAACTTTGAATAATAATTTCTCAGTTTCCTTGTATACATATGTGAGGACTGATGACACTGCTATAAAGCATTATGTGTAGATGCCTGAGCAATGTTTATATGCTATTGTTACACCTCTTGTGTTGAAATATTACGTTGTACATATGTCAACACAGTACAACACAGAACATAGTGGTTTAAAGTACATATGTATGTATGCTCCTGAAGAACACCCCGTTCACGGTTGCTATATTGTTACTTGCTTATTTATCTCTAGAAAATTAAAGCCAATCTACATGTATATGTACATATACTGTTTTTCTTAGTGGAAAGAAATGATGTTCACTCTGCCATTCAACATGAAAACCTACGAAAGGAGTGTTTGTTGTCTGCCTTTTCTGTGGCTTGTGATGAGCGTTGTTTGTTATTGGATGAGATCTGTGCAGAGTTGAAGAAATGCATGGAAGCTCCACAGTTAGTTTTGCTAAGAATATTCTATCACAATCATGAAATACATATTATTTATTTCATGTGGAAATGTTCCCATATGCTACATGTGCCTACTATGTTGGTTTTGTGCGATTAGCTCTATATGAAATTGAATTGAATAACCCTTGTGCATATGTGGTCCGAACTGTACGTACGTTCGTACTAAAATGGTGATTAGTACGTATATGTATGTACCTGCATATGACTGTATTCGTTTGCATAGGCACCATGTACTTACTTGTTTGGTGATGTAAAAAGAATGGCTACTTTATAGTGTAGTTATTGTGTGGAAAGTGGTGAATGGAAAAATATATGCAAAATTCCAATTTTCATTCCAGATCCAGTGATAAGACGTATTACCAGCGTACTGATGTTAGCGATGACAGTAGGGTTTTATTGGAATCATCCTGTACTGTGAGTTCCTGGGGAACTATCCCTATGTATGACATACAAATGTACAAATGTTCGTTTCTGTGCATTTGTGGGAGTGTGGTGCATACGTACAGTGCACATATCTATTGCTTCTGTGTATACATTCTTACAGGAACATAACTTATCTTCATAAATGCACACGTGCAGTATATTATTACAATGCAAGATTTTGGTCTTGGTACAGATGTACGTACATGTACACACTCTTTGTTCCCTGTCAGAGGTCACTTCGATTGGCTTGCCACGCCATTGGCGATATCCACAACCATAGCATTGCATCTGAAAGGTAAAGATGAGGTGTACGTGTACTATAGACACATACTATTATTGTACTTTCTGGAAGTACGTATGTGGTTGTCAGGTACATTGAGGATAGTTCTTTGTTTTCATTGATTCATCCAATCCGTAATGTCTATCATACATTTGCCTACTGTGCTGGTTCAGGACTGAAGATATGCAAGAGGCTGTGTCAAGGCTTGAGGTACGTATGTATTGTGCAATGTGTGGTCAGGCATGTAATGCTGCACGTAAAAAGTGTTTCCTACACCCCCCATTATTATAATGAATTTCTTTATGCTCATAAACATCCAAGGAATTGGTGCATACCCTCTCATGTACACTGATATGTTTCATTTTCCTGTGTGGTTAACAACACCCCTGGTTGCATATGTCCCCAGTCCAGAGTGTACAGGAGTACCAATCCAGAAATGCTTTTTATGTCCATCCTCCCCCTCATCCTTGGAAGTCCTTCAACACAACCTCAGACCTGTGTAATTACAAGTAGGACTTTGGAACTGCAATGATAGGCCTTTGGAACTGCAATGATTGAGACTAATATAATATTGTACTATGGTCACACTTCTTCACAGTTTTTTTCATTTTGTCCAATAAAATGAATTTTAGTTTTGTGGTTTCATGCTATGTAATTTCATATGAAATTTATGGTGGCTTCCTCTTCCTGTTGTTGCACTAATATGGAAATTGTTTATCTTTCGTTGTCACATTGACAAATGCTCCCCCGTAATATTATTATGTTAGTCTCTGTTAGATTCATTTCCACCTGAGGAAGTCATTACTGGTCTAATTGAATGTGTGACACAAGGTGAACAAAGGATAAAGCATCTCAATGAGTCTATAGACCTCGGCAAAGATGAAGATGAATTAAGGTGTAGAATGTCACCCTTTTGTGCTATAGTACATATTTCAACTATTCTTAGTTCAACACTAAACAGTTGGAGGCCCCTTGCAAGCCCATTTGATAGTTCAAATCTGTACCTCATAATCCCATTAAATGACTTTCAAATCAAAGAATCTTCTGTAATAATGAATTTCATATTATGACATCAAATGCCCATGATTATTAAGTGATTCTGTGTGCAGTCACGCAGAATACTACATACGTCAGTGGTTTAGCTTCATGTATATTCTTAACCCTGGTCTCTAAAAGGTGTTTGTGCTTAGATGGAGAGAACTGGAAAGACTTGTCACAAACAAAATCAGCAGTAGATGTCCTGAAACATCATATACAAGTTGGTCATTATGACTGAATTCACAGTAGTGTATTGTACATTGTTCAAAAAGCATGCCACTAATAATATTTTTTGTTTTTACTCATCTGTTTTATATGTACTCCAATTGTTCATTAAAGGTTTGATAGATCTGCTACGTGTACCAAGCACATTGCTCTTATACCTACCATCCATTTGTCACCATGCATCGGGTTGGCCTGCGAGAACATAAGGGATAAGACTAATGTGCTCACAACTTTGCCAATTACGCTATTCTCCTATGTCTGCTCTGAGATATATGCAACTGTGCTACCCAAAGGTACTCTCATTCACAAAAAGAGTTGAGAGATTTGAATGTACATGCATAGATCCAATTTCAAGTACTCCACACCATTTTAAAGGGTTTTTTGAAAGTCCTACTGCTGCTCAATATGAGGTTGTCCATATCACTACTAGCCATGAAAGAGTGTATTACATCATCAAATGCTAACGAATCCTCTTATTATGGCTAGTTGTATCACTGCCGGTGGCCATTGTTATACTGTCTGGAAACAGCTATCCTTGTAAATTCCTTCGAATTAATACTCTTCACATGTGTCTACCAATTATTCCAAAACCTATGCCAGCCACATCCCTTTAGACTGTCCTAGTTAGCGTCTACTTCGGAGGGCTCGGCAGCAATGAAAATTAAGTCGCACCGCTGCACATGATAATCTATTACTAAGTACTATATAATCCAATGAACCACACTCCCCCACAGTGCAGACTAGCTAAATGAACTATGGGTTCATCAAGTGGAGCATGTCTGTGTCTGTGTTGTGATTCGTGTGAACGGCTAGCTGGATTGAAATGGTTCCTTTTATTCAAGGATCTCCAGCTGTCCCATGTACACAGTGCTTTAGCATTGGAAAGGTCCCTGCAGCGCGGAAAACACCTCAAAACGCAATTAGATAGATTGAAGGATCAAGCTGAGAATAACCTCACTGCTCAATTTGGTTGCCAAGGTGAAGCCTTACAAATTGCAAGGTGAGAATTCCATACGCCCACCTGATTAGGTCGTTACCGGGGTGAACTTGCACTGTGATTTGTAATAGGAAGTATGGAAGCCATTGAGTAGAATGCGCATTGGAAACTAAACTTAGAGTCAGTTCTATTAATAGTCAGAAGTGTATTTGTTCTGGTGCCTGTTTAATTATGTATGTCTGGTATGGCAAAGCTTCATTAAAATGCCAATATACATTGTCTGTACTGCCAGCAGGTAGACAAATATTGCTGTATCATAAAAATGCCTCTAGACTGACTGTTGTTTCACTGTAGAGCCTACATTACCCCTATGCTGACTCCATTGGAAACATATAACATGACATTTTTCATACAGTGAATTTTCATTAATCCGCAATTGGTTCAGGCGAAATTTTGGCAGATTAATGATATGGCGGACTATACTGATCTTCTTCGAGATGTCTCCTACCATTTGTTGCACAATCTGTACATTCCGCGTCTTCGAGAAACGGTCTGTTAGTATTTTTTTACGTTGTTGTTGGATTCCTCTCTCTGCAATTGGAAATCTACTTCTTCTGCTTCATTGTCAAGTCAATTTTAGGATGCTTTGCTGCTATTTTGCTCTACACTAAAACAACTACCTAAAAATTGGCAGATTATCTGTAACTGAAGTCCATACAAAAGTGCAAATTGATACACAGAAGAATGGCGGATGGCGGAATTGCGAGATGGCAGATTACTTGTATAGCATAACCATACAAGTGAATTCGTTTCAAAATAATATGGCGGATAAAGCAGTTTGGTGGATTAAACCAGTGGCGGATTAACGAGAATTCACTGTATCTTCAACCCTATGAGCTCATTAGTCCACATAATTCTTAGATCTGTGCTAAGAATGGAAATGGAAGAAGTTGGACAGACTGCTGCAAGCATATACTTCAAAGATAAGTACAAAGATCTTACTGATCAAGTACAGGAACAGCAATCTGTGGTTCTCTCACTGAAACAAAAAGAGCTGAAAGTAAAAGAGCTCTACCACTTAACAGTGAGCTAAACTGTTTTGTAATATAATATTCACTGTTTCCTATGTACAGTTGCAATATGCAGGTATAAATATGCATTTTTGACTCATAATTCAACTGGCTTAAACTTGTACAACCACAGGCTAACAGATCAGATTTCATAGACCTGTCCTTTGTTATATTTACCTCTTGGATGACTTTGATTCTTACTTGTGTGAATACTTGATACACACCTCAGTCTGCAACCACAGTAATAAGCCTGTGTTTAACTAGAAAATTTCTGCCATTTAGCTCATTGACTACATATGTTCTTTATACGTATATGTATACAGTACATACATACATATATACATGCACATACATACAGATATACATTGTATATGTTTTTGTGAACATGTATGTAAAGTATTGTATCAAGCACCTGTCAGTCCAAGGTAATTACGTACCTGTGTAATTCCATCTTATCAGTCTTACTCACATACATTGACCCAGTTTCATAGCTCTCTAAAGGCTAGTAGTAACAGTGGAAATGGCCATTATTTCTGCTGTTTCTGCCCTTCCCACCATGTACATCCCCTTGTAAACACAGCATGTGTGGAAAGAGTGGGTGTCTGCCATGACATCACCACCTCCATCCTATTGTAGGAGTCCAGACAAAGATCCACTAAGGAATTGGTGAAACTTAACACCCATCTAAACCAACAATTGCAGAGACAACAAAGAGATGTGAGCTATCTCTGAGACACACAACAATGACATCACTTGTTTACTAGTAATGTCTGTATCACAAGTAGCATGGTTGGTTGGTACTTTGTGCTGCACTATACTTGAACCTAACATGGGTATTCAAAGTGGTTTTGCATTGGAGTACAATGCCTTATCCTTCAGATGGCTCAATATAGAAGGAAAGCAATATGCACTTGTGAGCTAGGCATCACTACTCTGGTCAGTAGCCTGAAGAATAGTCCACTGCAAGAAATCAAACAGTTTATGGCAGTAGACTACCAAGAGCTGAACTAGTGAGTCACTTAAGATCTTAAATGTTGGTCTCTTCTGTGCACTGTGCAGTGTTCAATGTTAGTTTCACTACCAACCACATCAAAGTTCTTGTGAAGAACACCTTTGAGAAGTTAATGTTGGAGAACATTTTTGAGGTTACTGTATCTCAAACATAATATAGGTAGACCCCTTGCATGTATGTATACTTGTGGGTATACAGATGCTCTAAAGTAAACAGTTAGTAGTGTTAGTTCCCATTGTTGATCAAGTGTCACATGCGTCCAGGTTACAAGTCCATATAAGGAAACAACAGGTTTCCTGTATCACATGATACACTTGTAATGTTACTATTAGTAGAGTGTTGGTATTTTGGCTCCGCCTTTCTGGAAGTAGATCATGAATCTCATTGTGTTTGTCATTACAGCCTACATTGGAACAGAAGCCTTCTACATAAGCAGCACTGGCTTATTACCAATCTTGCCATGGGTGATCAGTGGTGTACTGCCAGTAGTGTTGAGCAAGTACTCCCATACATCAGCACTATGTTGAGGAAGGGTTAGTACTGTGTTGTCTTAAACTACTCATTCTGTAATGTTTACTGTTTTTACTTAAATTCTAGAACAATCTAGCACATTCAATGAAATTATTCTGTTATTATTACTGTGATTGCAGTTAATGTCCTTCAGGATCAATTGAACTATTACAACAGGTCTATCAATGCTGCCACATGTAATAATGTGGTTAAGTTAGGTACGTGAACCTGCCGTGTGTACTTCCTATTCCACTACATCATAGCATGTGTTCTACCATGCAACCTGTATCCAGGTTGGCATATGCCTGTGTTATTACATTCACTTGGACCCATGCAAACTGCATCAACCTTTGCTTATAGGAGTATTTCTGATGAAAAGGCGGATTTGGTGTGCCCTTTACGTTGTTTACTAACTATGTACATTAGAATACATTCCTCTTGTAGAACTTCTCAATCATTTGGATGCAATCAAGAAGGAGGAAGCACAGCAAGCTGCCACACTCATCAGGGACTTGCAAAATGCTTCGAGTTTGCTTGATGCTTGTAATGATGTCAATAGTGAAATCCATCATTGGTGAGCATAAATGTCCTCAATAGGTTAAGGTGATTTGTTTTCGAATTCTGTTTTCCCTTCTCTGAACCAGGTGGAGCTGCCCCGTGCAGGGCACCGTACCCTGGGTTACCAGGGAAGAGATGAACTTTCAAGAGTGGAAAAAGCAGTGGACCCTCCTAGCAACTAAATTAAGAACATTGCAACGTTCAGTTGCACCAGAATGATAACGTGAACTACAGTATGTGGAACTTTTTCTCATTTAATGTTAATCATTCCTATCCATTGTTCTTAATGATGTAGTTATCCCACTGGAACTTTCACTGACAAAAGTTCTCGACAAATACTTATTGTTCATTGCATAATATCATGGTGGGTGGTGTAATCCTTTGAGCAATTAGTAATACAATATTCATGATCAATAATAATCATTACTTTATCAAAATAGTAGGATAATAATCAGAAATAATATAATATCTTTCCATTTGACCTGTCTAAGTAGTAGTACATTCTTAGGTAGAATGACAGTCATTTAATCTTAAGATTTTTACCAAAATGCATCCCAATAAGTGGGGTTCAGAGGTTATATTCAATAAAGCTATTGTGACTTGAAATTTAATGCACCAAGAACCGTTCAACTCTGATAAGAAAGTTCATGGATACTACCATGTCCTATATGTTACAAATTGTAGGATTATGTCATTGTTATCATTATTACCATTATTCTAACCTCATACCTCAAAATCAGGGAATACGCGCGTGTACATCTAAACCAAATTGTGATTGGGCTACAAGGTCAAGTACAGTTGGTCATCAGTGCGCCTGACGAACGTGACATACAACGTACGCAAGCTAGCGTGTCTGCATAGTTGTGGTTAGTTCAGTTCCGGTTCCAAAGGAAAGATATATAAGGGAGCTGTTATGACTTCATTCACCAAAAAATTTGGAAGCTTGTCAGCATTCATAAAAAGGCTTGTTGTGGTTACTAATTGATTACCAATTGACGCGATGAACTCCGGTTTCTATGGTGTACCGTCCGTGAACGAGGGTGTTGTGGCTAACGGTGGTTATTGGCAACCAGTCGACTCTATGATACCCGCGATGTCAACGGCTAACGAAAGTTACTCCCAGATCGATCCTAGTGGAACTTCGGTAAGTGTTCTATTCTATCAATAACTTTAGATAATAACGAGTATTTAGACGAGTGTTTCTATTCGTTGACTTTTCAACTCGGCTTTAAGTTGTTCTTTCTTACTTTCTACGCAGATGACGAGTTATCCCGAATTCAGCGTGGTCCCTTCAGTTGTCTCCTCTGGTGCTTCACCTACGACCTGTGTTACCACAGACAGTAGTTACCGTCACCCGGGATCTCCTGCTGGGTCCAAAGGAGGATCGGGAGGACGGCGAAGGGCCGTCAACCGTTTACCGCCCAATATCGATCCTTGTTTGATCGCCCCTTTGAAGAAGAGACGCATTGATGAGAATCGTCTGCCGAACACCGAACGAGAGAAACTTGTCTTGAAGAGAGAGAAGAACAGGGATGCAGCCGCCAAGTGCAGAATGAAGAAGAAAGCTGTTACGGAGAAACTCCGTGAGGTACGTATCTCTTTTGGTGGACTATTTGTGTGAACCTCTCTATTTCTGTAAACCAGCATTATTCGTAACATTACCTACATTGAAGTAACGACATTCAAAGTTGATCATTCGTTCTCTATTGTAATAGGAGCACGAATTCTATTCCGTCAGTAATAAGGCAATGGAAGAGGAAATTCGCGATCTTTTGAAAGAAAAGGAAACGTTAGAGAGACTTCTACGAGAGCACAAGTGTAGTAGTATGGCGAAATCCAAGGCATGAACGTGAACACTTTTTCAGAGAAGCCTGAACTCTCACATCCAATTGTGTTGTTTTAAAAACTAACTCATAGAACCTATTTGTTCAAGATTATTTTGTTAACTTCCAACATACTAGCGATTTTCAGTGTTGCATAAGTATACCTTTAGTATTGTACACTCTTGTCACTGTGTGAATCAGTGCAGACTTCTTACCCCGCCTGTTTGCGCTGGAGGTAAAGTGATTATAATAATGAATCTTTATAATAATAATACATTGTATCGTTGAAGTGAGCTAGAGTTGATACGAAAATTATTACATGTGATATATTCCTAAGTACTTGTAGCACTTGAATGTGCAAAGCAAGTATACAAGCTAGTGTAAACCCTGCACTAGAATATATGCAAACTATTGGCATGGCCTTGCGGCCTCACCTACATGCAGCATATGATCATGACTAATGTGGTATTGGAGTGCAGAAGGACCTCTATAATGCCATCTTTGGTTCCTCACTTTAATCCCCTATTATGGTGTTGCTGACATATCCATGTGCTGATTTGTTGTTTCAGCCACTATCATATTACTGCACTTGTATCCACAAGGAATGTGGGTTTGGAGCAACACTACAGTGCACATGGAGGCCCTGTTGTATGGATTTCCAACTGCTTGTCCCAGGTAGTGGATCCCTCACAACACTATATAGGGAAGTATTGACCTGAAATGCATTGAGACCCACTGTAGACAGTATGTGTTATAACATTGCATGTTGCTACACCTCACTAATCTATGATGTGCTATATACAGCACAATGTGTACACATCTGCAATACTGTGCACATCCATGTACATATATATCATTATAGTGTTACTGTTGGTGCAATTATAGTATCCATGGTATACACTGTATTTGAGAGATTTATTGATACTCTGTACAGCTTACCTGTGTAATCTATCATTTTTCGGCTCTTGCTTGTTTTGATAGTTGGTGGTTAAGAGAAATGAAGTTTAAACACACCCAAGGTGACTATAATCAATAACAGTGGTTGTTGCTGCAAGTTCACTTAGAGCTATCATGCGTCATGCAGTCTCAACTATTTCAAAAAATTCATAAATCAGGTCATTTTAATTTGATATAATATTATGCTGGTTGGAAATTTTAGCAAATGCACATAATAATTGTAGCACCTACCAAGGGACTACAATATGTATTACAATGTAGTATGGCCATATTGCTAGATCCTTCAGAGAGGAACTGAAAATTTTTCTCATGGTAGGAATTCGCTGACCTTGTTTGCCCTATTATCACACAGCATATCTGACATGCTGGGTGACAATTAGGTGTAAATTTATGTACTTGTGTGATTCTTGTATGTGTCAGTGATCCAACTAAACCATGTCTAGACTGGAAATAGCACCAATAGCCTGGCATCACACCATAATACATAGAGGCGAATGTATGCACCGCTTCTGGGTTTTGTACAAAGTATTCTTTCCAAATTGTTGATGTTACATGTAAACTATGGATGAACCTTTATCTTTTGCTTGGAAAGCCTTTCAGCTTGGGGTTGAAATGTTCAGGCTGAAAACATGAAAGATTGCCGAAACTGTTTCTAAACACTCCAGAAGCTGAAAGGTTTCTCAAAAAGATGAGTTCAATGCAGTTAGAAATCCCCGCCATGTTAATGAACCTATAGTTTGGCTCTAAATCTACATCTATCTAGGCCTGTTGTAATCACCTCCATCATGGGGATACAAAATTCATGATCCATGATATCCGGACCACAGGAAATCCATCAACTTTGATTGGTAGAGTTCAACTAGTTTCATACTCAAAATCACACAATATCAATAAAGTACATACTTGATGTACGTACACGTTCACATGCACATAAACATGCATACATGATAAAAGATTTTTAAAGGCGACCTAAGCAAAAGTACCCATAAAATCAAGTAGTTGCTGCTTTAGTTCTGATGATGATGGCACATAGTGACCTCCTTTATGGCGGTGTGCACAACTGTCCACAAACATTGATGCAAGCTCGATACTTGAATCAACTGGAATCACTCCATCATCATCACCATAGATGTGGAATGAAGGACATACAAACTGAGAAGTATAAACGCCTATGTGGGCAGTCAAAAGAGATTTGAAACCGGATATAAAGATAGCGAATTTGAATTTTATGCTCGACGAAGGATCAGTCAACTTATTCACTAGAAGAGACACGAAGGATGCTCCTTGACTGAAGCCAAGAACACCGTCAAAAGGCCCTTCACACCGGAATGTATCTTCTACCAGCTGTAACGATTCTTCGTATCCCATACAAACATCTGTAGAGTCCATTGCGTTATAGGACTTCTCTGGGCGAGAGAACCACCATCCTCTTTCTTGAAGACTGTCCTCGCGGGTGGCATTTTCGGGTCCGGGAATAACATGCGGGGCTTGTAAGAACACAAAATCAACACTTTTCTTCAAGATTTTTCTAAAGGCACCAGTCTTTTCTCTAAATAATTTCTCGTTTTGACGATATCCATGAAGACAGAGACAACGCATCTTCGCCATTTTGTCAACCGATTAGGGGATTCCCTTCGTTTCCATGGTGGAAAATTTGGCGGGTAACCCAGGCAGATCATGGACGACGGTGTGGGGAGTAAATGTGACCGGCGGGGTGAGTCAGTCTTGGCTGGAATGTTTAACTTCTTCTTTAAATGTGTTCTTCAATGTTAACTGGTCTATTAGGAACTACTGTCGGTGGGCGTTTAAGTCTAAGAGATACGTACGTATTTCTGTAAAATGCAAGCCTATTAACGTACCAACACAGTAAATACTTGGCCCATGCAAGGTTATTGTGATTCATAAAGCATCCCCCGATGTGACAGTCTGCATTACAACTGTTTAATTAATTGGTCACCGAAGTACACTGTACGACAGTGCACTTTGGCTAAGACGTACAGTGTACTTTGGATGCGTGGGTGTTAACAGTTGTTATATTTTCTCTGAGTGCGAAAGGAACCGATGTGATTTATAATTTCCGCTCTGTCAGCAATCAAGATATGCTTGTAAAGCTAGTCTCCTTCTAGTGCAAAGATCAAAAATGATTAAATGTCTCCAAGAACTTTGACCCATATGGATGTCCATATTCACAGACTCCGTCACCATCCAAGCACTTTCAGTTAGTGGTTGGAACAGGTTTACTGTGACTGACTACCCCCAGACCAGTGATACACTATAACCTCATGTCCTTGCAGTAGAATGAGAATCGAATTTTGGGTGCCACTTATAGTAGCCCATGGCTAACGGTTCCCCAGGTTAAATATGATACCCTGATACCCTAATACCCTGAATGCTTTGATGATTACATTATTTCTGCCTATGCTACACAACACGTACAGTTGAACCTCTCTAAACCAGAAACCACGTATGTAGATTACAGGTTCATGGAGGTTTTATTATATGTATATATGACATAATAAACACCAAGAAGTAGACCCTGAACGAAGTATTCTGTTTAGAAGGAATTCCAGATTACAGAGGTTTTGTTTAAGAGAAGTTTCACTACATGTACGTACATTGACTCCGGTGACCCCAATTATGGTGAGCAGTGTGTGGGCAGTTACAATGCCTATCCTTATTTTCGTATCACCTGTTTAAAACCTGCTCAGTGTTCCTTATGGAGGTGCAACCCCTGGTATTCCTTTTTCTCCTGGAATGTATTCAGCACCTGTTGTCTACAGCAAGTGTTATGAATTGTACATAATATAAATTATAGTGTACTATAAAAAGGTGAATGAGGTACATACGTACGTATGTATGTTTTGAGACAATGCATGACATTTTTATAATTCCCATTTCCCTGTAGTGACAAAGAGCAGTTACACACCTGTTATCTGTGTGTACTGTATATGTACAAGTAGGAATTTTAAAATCAATAGATAGGGTAAATCCCCTTGTTCTGTCAGGATGTGCACACATACATAGTACTAAGATGCAAATTGATATCACTCACAATCAGGAAACAGTGTATTATGTTGTGGTATTTGGGGAAGTTTCCAGATTTGTAACCATGGTTGCAGCCCATAAAATATCACTTAAAATGTCACTGTACTATTGTAGATTGACTGTACTTACGTACATACGTATGTACATTTGTACATACATACACACATATTTTGATCATTGCATGAAATGACGGTCCACAGTCACTTGCTGTCTATGTAGCACAATTCTCATTCAATAAAATTATGTTCTACATTTTGACAAGAATATGTTTGCATGTATGTATGTAGGTATAGCTCTAACATTATCATGGCTTGCATACTGAACCATGTGATCTGAACAATTCACTTATCTGTTATCTGTTCCAACACAATGTAACAAATGTAAAGTTTTAATATTGACATCTGGTAACCAATTGCTTATTGTACATATTGTACATACATATGTACTTTACACTCTGCTGTGTATGGTTAACAGAAACTCATATAAATGCATGTATACATACGTATATCTATACATTGCTTGACTGTCATGATGATATTATTATAGTTCATTTAATACATACGTATGTACTATATGTATGTACGTACATGTTATCCTGCTAGTCTTCATTGAGCATTTTAATTTTAATTCCAGACACTTCAAGATTGAGAAAAAGAAATGCAAAGGAAAGTAGAGAAAATATTAAAAAACACAAAAATTTCAAAGGTAAAGTTCCCTCCAAACAAATAGCTTCTTTGATGCCCTCCCCCATACAAACAAGAGAGCCATTGAGACAATTGAAGAAGAAACAAAATCTCAGAACTTCCACACCTATACCTGTCTCAACTGATCGAGAACCATCAGTGTACCAGATGTCGGATGAATTAGATTGTGAAGTTCATGAAACACAGTCGATATCCTCTACAGTATTGCCATCAGGGTCTAGTTCTCCAAAGAAATCCCCTTCGTGTGTCAAGCAATATCATTCAATGATTGTATATGGAAAAAGGAATAGCAACAAAACTACAAAATGTCACAAACGAAGAAAGAGTGTAAGTGCCTGTACTTAGATATTCCAAGATGTTCTTCATCCTATAATGTATGTACATACATATTATGTATGTGTTCGTTATTAAAGACCAGCAATCAGTTCCACTATGTTTGAATCACCTAAATACTGTAATTATACATTTTCAAAATAATATAGAATACTTGTTATGGAGCATTGTATGAAGGTTGCAACCATTGAAGATACGTAAGAACAATTACATACGTACGTATGTATGTACATAAATGCTAATGACACACATACAGAAATAGAAAGTTTATTGTATATTGTATTGTTGTGTTATGTGTACTTACTTTTAGGGTGCTGCCACAACAATAACATTGTCTTTTGGTTCATATCAAAAGTGTCTACCAAACAGGTTTTCGAATTTGTTTGTGCAATAGGTTGCACTAGAGTGTTTGAACCCTGTATTTTAAATCTGTTTTAAACCCATTTCAAACCACCTCAATATGTAGTTTAATTGAATAGATTATGTGATTGCTTTAACGTATGTACATATTTGCACACTAATTCATTGAACCCATTCAGTCTTAAGTGATTTGGAAACAGCTTTGAAACTCTAGTGTAACCGGAGCAATTGACTCATAGACTGTAGGACTTTTGTGCTTGCACACTATCTATTCTAAGAAGTACAGTATTTATCAATACTGTACTTGAACCATGGTAATCTATGACCAGTTTTATAAGTATTACATAGCGCATATTAGGAAATATGCAGTACATTCAATAGCAATGTATGTACATCTGTGTGTGTGCGTGCGTGTGTGCGTGCATGTGTGTGTGTGTGTGTGTGTGCGTGCGTGCGTGCGTGCGTGCGTGCGTGCGTGCGTGCGTGCATGCGTGTGTGTGTCTGTGTGTGTGTGCGTGCGTGCGTGCGTGTGTGTTTGTGTGTGCATGCGTGCGTGCATGAGTGCATATGTACTTATGTGAGCTTACATTTAATATTATGATGCATATGTATGTAGATATATACATTTTTACATAATACAATTTTACATATTTTACATATGTATGGATTTATGTATTTGTGTGTGCATGTACTTGTGTCTGTGTATGCCTCCATGTGTGACTGTGTCTGCATGTGACTATTATGCCCTGTCATTTTATTACTATGTAGTGCTTTGAAGAAGAGTTTGATGAATGGGTAAAGCAAGTTAATAAAGAATTTGAACTGGTGGAAGATCATCAACTCTCTATCTCCAAAATTCATTAATCTTTAATACCATTAATCCTATTCAATAACCTTAAGTTCATTGTATGTACTATCAGTGGTTAAACTTGGGTTATAGTTGATATGTATAATAAATATATTGCCGATGTACATAATATAATACATTGAATGTCTAATAGTGTATCAATAGTATTATTTATTTATCTACAATATAGTTACATAATTCCATATAGTTATGTACATAGTTACATAAAATACATAAACTAATCACATATTATCAGCTGAAATTACAGTATTTACTGGACTTTGTGGTGTACATAATGTGCCATATAATATTATAGCATAAAAAATTAGAGTACCCTTTCACTGCACACACCACAATTGCATATAATAATATGTACATGTACGTACATGTAAGTTATTAATATTACCTTTGGTTGTACAACATCTGGTGTATATTAATCTGTCATCAATCTGGTGTATATAATATTATTACAACAAATACTATGTCAATGAACATCTATGGTATGTATGTATTATACATGTAGCATCAATCTGATACTGTATAGTACGTGGATATAATACTTGGTATGGGATACAATCTATACCGACACATTTATTTTGTCACCTCCAATAGTCTATCTGCAGGAACAGAGGTTGAAGCAGCTATAGTTCTGTGAGAACAACACAAAATCACCAATCATCACGTATACCCATCTGAGTGCTTCCTACCTTATTGTTCCTGTGGTTGTCGGTTCCTGCACCTGGGTACTTTTGTCCTCATACATTATCCCTTGTGAGGGAGCTGGACCACAAAGGAAGCCACTGTATGACCCGTGGCCAACCAGACCCCATCTTGTCCTCACAGTATCAGTACAATTATAGCTATATTCAGAGGGGTAATGTAGTTGTAGTTGAGGCAAATCAACCTGAGACCATTTCCATGGAGATGATCAAAATAATAATTCAATTATTTATAATTAGTATGAACATTTATAATATGTATTTTAATTGTGCTAATTATCTTCATTTTTACATCTAGTCTAATCTAAGCTTATCAGTACCACCGGTGCAGTATGAGAGGGGAATTGGGAGGCTGGTTGCTGTGGCTTCATGGCTCAGTGGCTATGGCAGCTACAGTCAGATAACCTGGGTTCGAGCCCTGCAGTTGCCAGTTTTTCTCTTTTCTCCTTTCTCCCTGAGCAGTTGAGTTCCAACAAAACTTCTATAACAGTTATAATAATAATAATATTATATTATATGTATTTTATTGGGTATCAATCATTAATTGTAACTATTTATCTGTAATAGTCTAACATAATTATAATATCATGATAATTTTATATACCTGTATAATATTGCATAATTACTATTTTGAGTACCATATACAATAAGGGTGGAAATAAACTTAGATACTAACGACTGCTTAATCAGCCTCACCACAACATGGAAAAATGGCTAACTGTTATCAAGAATCCTATTCTCAGGCAAGCAATGGCTAGCTCGAGAATAAATGACGATACCCTCTGAATTGAATACAATCGCCACGCTCATCCCCTAACTCACCCTAATTTTTCCCCCAACATTGAAACTATCCTAGTATCACTTTTTCTACTTTTTTACCTGTACAAATTTTGACTGGGTGCCTATTATAGCAACCTCCTGGCTAAAGGCATCCCCAGGATAAATACGCTTATGTAACCGTAACTGTAGCCGTAACGCCCAGGAGAGACTTTGTACATTATGCACTCTTAGAGATGCTGAAGATGAGCCTCACGTTTTATAATCACATGTGCCCAAGATTTTTAAACTTCTGACATGATATGTTTAATTTGTTACAGTGATCAAAATTAACTCCTGTTTTGAGTACCCTATCATTGACAAATAAATTTATTTACATATTATAACATCCACCAATGAAAATTTGATTTGGTGTTCAGTGAAATATTATTAGTTATTATAATTATTCTATGAAACTCAGATCTGCACTATTGTCACCTCCTGTTTAGTCACTATTAATTTTACAATTTGCCATTTAATAAATTGCTATGAATTAGGAAAAAATGCCAAGCTCTAAGGGCTATTGTATTTGGCATAGACAAGAGAAATATAGAGCCTACCAACAACAGGTGAGAGAAGTAGAGAGAGCCTCATTCACACCATTGGTCTTTGCTGCAAGCGGTGGAATGGGCAAGGCAGTCTTTTATAAGCGACTAGCAGCACTTCTGGCTCAGAAGCCTCAACAGTCATACAGCATCACAACGGGGTGGCTCCAAACAGCACTGTGCTTCGCACTGCTCAGATCTGCCATCCTGTGCCTCCAGGGAAGTCGGGCCAAGCGATCACCACAGGTGTCCGGAAACCATGCCTTTGACCTGATTGTCCAAGAGGGTCATCTGCACTTCTGAGTGCACCAGATTCTAATCACCTTTATATTATCCATACAGTGTGTATAAATATCATTATTTACTTTATAGTCTATTTACCATATTATATATTATTATTACTATTATATTTAAACTATTTCTATTATTATTTTGTAAGTATATTATTATGTGTATTGATTGTGATTTGAACCACATAAAAAAATTGTATTTGGCATGGCCAGTAAATATATATATAATATATTTAATCACTGTTGTATACGTAACATATTATGTTAATTACCATTATTAGCAAGTACACATATGCAAAATATGAATATAATGTAATCAAGCTTCAGTTATTAAGTATTATCAGTTATCACTCACGCTCGTACTTATAGGACTAGTACTCTTTACTTTATTTTTAGTTAGCAAGAATTACACTACAGTTTAAATCTATAAGTAATTATATACTCAGGGTACGAAGCTGTCTTTCCCTTAGATTCCCCATCAACGCCATAAGTGTGACTCTTTGTGCTCCCAGCCATTTGTCCTGTGTCCTCTCTCTCATGAGGAGGGCGGACTGTTTTATCCACAGCTGTCTTCATTTCCTTGCAAGCACACACTACGACTTTAGCTAACAGAATTTGCCGAAGTCCCTCACTTGTTTCATAGGAGAACTTATTGGAGTGAGAAGCCGTTTCAGCAAAGTGGTTTTGTTTGTCCCACATTTCTTTGGGAGTGAGCATATCAAACCCTAAACCTCCTCGACAAATCTCCTTCGGATCAGTTTTCTGGGTACCACGAAAAAGTCTACGTTCATCAGCACATTGCAGGGCAGGATCTCTTTTTAGTTCTTTCTTTCTACGACAATACCTTCTCCACAACACAGGATTCTGAACTCTATGGATAGTCTGAACCTCACTATCTTTCATGGTTTTCATGAAAAGCTGCAAAATGTCTTCATATTCTGGTCCATAACACCACACTGACAGAATTTCACACTCCTTTGTTTGCCTCTCCCAACAAATTGGTACAACTACTAATTAAGAACAACATAATAGCAATAAAAATCCTCTTTCACACAGATATTTGGTTAAAAAATTAGTACAGCATGTAGCAATTTATTGGGTACGGGTAAAGTGACCAAAAATACAGTACTATACACAAAATACCTGAAATCAGTAATATTACAGCCACTAGTGGTATCAAAGAAATGATCTCTAAATACTTATTTTTGATGTTTTGACTAGTTTAAGTAGCTGCAGTAGTGTACACACTGCAGTAGTAACACTTTGAGAAATGAAAATAACAAGTTGGTCTTGATCAATTTTCATAATTAAACACACTTACTTGTGTGAGGATCAACAGGCGTTCTGGATTGAACTGGATTTGAGGAGCGAGTAAATTCTTTTAGTTTGCTCATTTCTTGGAAAAAGTGCTTAGTATTTTGCAATACATCCATAGCAACTTCGCGAGTGTGTTGAACCTCATTTTCAGAATCAGGCTGTCTACAACAAGCACCATGTTTACCAACTATTGATATACATTCTTCGAAGTTGCACTGCTTCAACTCGGGGTACTTCACTAGTTCCTTGTACAGATGGTCCATATCATTTGAACACTTCAGGTCACTTCGAATGCCACAATGAGCCCACAATATTGCTTTGATGCCTTTCACTACAGCTTCATGGCTATGAAAGCAAATTGCACGGAAACACTCCTGTACCTCGGACTTTTGAAGATGTTCAGCTATCTCCAAATCTTTTTCAGCACATTGTTTCCAATTGTCTGCTTCACGCACGCTAGTTTGAGGCTTTTCTTCTTTAAGAATGTTCATCTTCTGAATAAGCTCATCAAGATGGTCCCACATTGGTAGAGGAATGTTGATAGCATGAGCAGATGTAAACAAGCTTAACTTCTTGTATGTCTCCAGGACCCTTGAAGGGTTGTCTACTTCTTTGACCAATTCTGTCATTTTGGAATTCTCGAATAGTCTGGATAGGACAGCATAATCATACGACTGAGCGGCAAGGCTCCTATGAATTCCCTCAATGATATCCTTAAAACCTTTTCGGTTTTGGCAACAACAAAGGAAATGAATGTGAAAGATGATTCTTTCCAAGACAAATTCCAATTGTTTGGAAGACCACTGGTGCTTGGCAGGGCTGGCTTTCAGTGTACTTTCCAGCCATTTTTCAACTTCATCACTAGGTATCGAGAGGACACTCACATCCCTCAATGAACCCACTGCTTGCCTTTCAATGCAAGAATTAAGGGTGCGATCTTGTTGTTCAGTGGTTGACTTACATATCAGCAAAGAATTAAGAGGTGAACACATAATATCGCTAGTCTTGGGCGAGACATTGATGGTCAGAGTAGGCAGGGAGAACCCATCACTATTCACAACTTTGATAATTCTGCCACACACAAACGTGCCATCCGGTTGACAGTACTTGACTAGTTCGTTCTCGATAAAGTGATGGAATAAGAGAAAATCACTTCCTTTGGATGGATGCAGTATAACTCCAGGAGTTATGGGAACTTCACCATCAAATGACTCAAGGTTATGTTCATCGAGAACATGTTCAAACAAGAGAGGCTGGGAATTCAGCAGGGCTGTCACATAAGTTGGTTCCACAGAGTCGCCCAGAATTTTCCATAACTGCTCCGTGCAATGGTCTAGAATTAGGCGACCACCTACCTGTTTAGATGGCGGGTGGAAGGTAACAAACATTGTATTGTTGTAAATGCTACAGTATTGCACATGCTGTGGCAATCCAAGTGACTTCCCTTTCTCATGAAGTTCTGTTCGGATTGATTTGACACATTTGACATTCAACTGTTGTACCAACTTCACAGCTTCCATTTCTTTGCCATTCAAGGGACGCTGGTTCTTGCTGTGAATTATGCGACACAATCCAGCAGCAAATTCTCTTGATTTGATCAAATTGAGAAGTGTGATTGCAATTTCACACCGGAAGCCAGTATTCCCTCTATCTTTAGCATATTCCTCACATACACACATGTTTCCATCAGAGTTCACCATAGGATCAGGCACCTCTGTCACAACAGTACTCAATTTTGGTACACCAAGACAGTTGGGTAATGTGTACGTGTTTGTTCTCATGTCCATGGGCGGCTTGTGTACAAATTTGTATCTGTCATTTCCCACCCAGCTTTGGATTCTCGGAGTATCAGAAAACACAAGATCTCTAGCTAACAGTAGGCGTCCATCATTGGATGGCAGACGGAGGACTAGCACCCCTTTAACATCAGGATCATCAGTACTCTTCTCTCTTAATAGTACCACCAGTGCATTGTAGGCTACAATAGCTCTGTCCAAATTACTGCTACTTAATTCCTGTCCTGCATTTGTATTATGAAGGGTGATGAGTACTTGTATGTAATGGAATGGTCTTGGACGATCCTCCATCCCTAAGTCCTTCATGAGTCGTCTGTATGGATGAAGGCTGTCTGGTATGACCACCAGGTATGGGAACAAGCAAACCTCCTCTTTGCTGCATTGCTCCACAATCTCGGACACCTTCACAGGAACCAATCTATCATTCTCAGTAATGAGCCAGCAACGCTTTTCTGAGATCAACTCCTTAATGGTAGGCAGCTCGGATGAGGGCTGGTCCAGTAAGTATTGGTAATGCTGACTGAAAATTGCATTGAGACGGTGTACCATTTCAACATCAACCTTAGTTAAGGATGACCAAGGCAGGCACTTGCACAGTTTGAGAAGATTCCTACACACCAATGTCACAGAAATTGGTACAATATCTAGAGCAGAGCATACAGCAGGGTAACTACTGATCTCGTGCACTAGCTGACACAACATTGACCTCCAAACCAACTATGTTAGCTGTAGTTGGATCACGACTAACCACAGAACCACTGAAGGGAGCTGCCTGTGGCGGAGGCCAAAATGTCCTGCACAGTGTCTTTAGTACTTCATACAGCTGTGCCCTAGTCTCAGTGGGTACAAAGGGCAGAGTTTTCACATTCTGAAGAAATTTCTGATCAACTGGAGATACTTTGTCAGTTTTATTCACAGACACTTTAAGAATCCTCAGAAAAGTATTCAAAAGAACATTAGAGCCTTTAATCGTGTACACATCAGGTCTAACACAACAGACTTTGACTGCCTCCAACCAAATTTGTTTTGTAGGCAAACATTGTAGACCAAGGAGATCTCGGAAAACTGGCAACCACTTCTTTGTACTCCAAGACTCAGGAAGATGACAATGTTTGTGGAGGAACATTGAGACAAAGTCTTCTGAAGGATCAAAGAATTCAGATACTTTCTTGGCAGTTGCACCAACAACAATGAATGCAGTGGACTTGAGACCCTCAATCAATGTGCGACAATCCTTGGAAGGTAATACAGAAATACAGCCGCCAGTTAAATATTCAATTTGTTTCATTTTGACAGCTTCTGGTAATTTGGGTAAGTGACAGTAAATCACCTTTTGGTAAAATCCAACCACATCCAAAACGAAGGCACCAATAATCCTCAGGAATGCGAGGGGAAGACTCTTATCATTTGAAAGAAAAATGACAGCCGATGACTGTTGTATGGTCAAGAGACCTTCCTGGCAGACATGATCTGGAATGAGGTACACTTCACTGCCTTTGTTGATTGGTCTTCTAATGTTGGAACTGGTTCCCAGTATACTGTAAAGAGGTAGGCATTTCAACACATCCACTAGATCAGTTTGCCTTTTCAAAAGAACTGCACTAGTGCTGATGTAGCTGGCAAACTTGATCACTTCCATCGATGTTGCTCGAAGTTCACCTGGAAAATTAACCCTGCATTTCTGCAGCACCTGAATAACATGCAAGGGATCATCTTCATTTGCTACATGTACTGTCTTCAGCAACAACATGGCCGTGCTTGAGTCAATACCGTCATCACCAAGTATAGAGAAGTCCACAATTGGTACTCCAATTTTGTTCAGAATCTCAAGTTTGGAGGATTGGATGAGAACACAGTCAGCCATCTGTATGGGGACAACAAGACTGTGATAACTGGTAGGAATGGCTGTACACTCCTTGAAACAGGCCAAAAAGTACTGATTTGTGTGATTTGAAATGATCCATTTCCAAAACTTTGTCAAAAGTGATTTAAAACTGTCATCCAATGGAATTAGCTGACAACCCTTAGGAAGTTTGATGTGCTGTGCTACATACCGTGGGTCTACTGGTTTGTGGGCATTATGAAATCTTGTGAAGCGTAATTTGTATGACAAAAAGTCACAATGCCTATGCGGTAAAAGAGCCAAAACTTGATCATCGGGAAAGAATGTTGGTTCTTGAAAAATACTCAAATTTCCATCTTGAGTAAGCAGTATGGGCAGACCGATCAATGTGATGGAGAGATCTTTCGATAAATAAGTCCAAATATCAGTTATAACTGGAAGAAGAATGTTCTTAATCTGATCTAATTTAGGAGCTAATTCCTTGAGCCATTTTGCCATTAAACGTGGTGTGACACGCCCTTGGTATTGAGGACAGGCACGTTTCAGCTCGGAATATACTTGACAAGGAGCATCAGTAATTTTCTCGGTAAGTTGAACCAACATATCAGCTAATGAATCAGATGTAGGCAATGAGAGGAAAAAATAACCTTTATTGTTCTTTTCATGATCTTCCAGACTTAACCATGAAATAAGCTCCCTTGATCTGGGTTGTTTTGCAATCAAAATGGAAGCTTTGTCCTTCAGTAAGAACTCATAAACTTTTCTCCCTACATCAAAGCCTTTAATGGATTGAGCTCCTGCTTGTTTGCCAGAACTGGAAACATTTGACTGTGAACAACTTGGAAACAATGAATGGAACCATTCCAGCTGATCATGTTGGTCAATTACCTTACTAGCACTTTGCAATAGGTTACTGTAACATCTTGCTACAATTTCTGTAGCAACCATTCGATTCCAATCCTTTAGCACTTCTGTCTTGGTGTGTTGTAGATGTTTACGTGATGGGTCAACCCAAAAATGGCCATTGACGTGCACAGGCAAATAAGAAGGGTTGTCCTCTAGTGGAAGGGACACAAAAACTTTGCCACTATCTCCTAATGCTTTTCCAACACTGGCAGCTACTCCTGCAATCGGGAGAAGAGATTGCTTGTATCCTTCCTCAATGTTATTTGCAGGAAGATCTGTACTCCCGAATCTCTTGCTCACCAGCCAACGAGTTTCAACTTTTTTGCCATGATAATTATTTGCAGTTACTTTGAGAAAGTGAACCACAGAGAAACTTGGTGGATGTTGATTCTTCTTCATAAGAGACTGTGCCTCCTTCACACTTTCAGCAAAGCTTTCTGGAGTAGGTTGAGCTATCAACCTGACTGGATTAGCATGTGTGGACGAATGATGTGTAATCTCACCATTCTGAGATATTTCAAATACAGAAATTCGACGGATATTATTGAGAAATAACAGCATTTCTGCTGCTTCATTGATAAGGCTTTGAGACAGCTTTCTCAACATATCCACTGTCATATTACAGCCAGTGAGTTTAGATTTCCAATTCATCTCAGAAGATGCACGGGTGAGTGGAAAGCGAAACATTGCATATCCTTTCTTCCAATTTTCATTCTCAACGACATGTAGATCTCGGAAGCTTCCAGGTTCCTTTTCAGCCATTCTCGGAATCATGTTTGTCAAGAAGGGAGACAGTTGGTCGTCATATTGATATATTTTCATGTCTGGTTTGTTCTTCCATGCTTTCCCAGGATTGTCCTTCTTGTTATAAGGTAGGCATGCTTTGTTAGGATCAAATAGACAGAAATGTTCAGGGACACCTCCAGCTCCAAAAGATACAAGAGTGGGTGTGTCAGTAATGTGATATGCAACATTAAAGCCGATGCCAAATCTACCGATCTTGTCTATTTGACCTCGTTTGCCACCAACACCCACTTTTGCTATTCCATGAATATCTTCGTCGGTAAACTGACGATTGTTAAAAACCAATAATGAAGGCATGCTCTGCAATGCTTTCCAATTCTCATGATCAGAAAACAACCTTTGAGAAGGATGACAGGTTCTTCTATCTATGATGAAAGCTATCTCTGTGGCACCTGCATCTTCTGCGTTTTGAACAAATTCTCTGAAAATGGAAACGTTTGGCTCATACTGTGTCAATATGCCATTCAAACGGTCACAAATATCTTCATGTTGTCCAAAGTCTTCACCGCCAAATACACCTCTATCAACCATTTCATTAGTCAATTGATACATCAAATCTTTCACCCCGAGGTTTGTAGCAAAGTGTCTTGTGATGTCCTTGTGGAGAAAATACATCTTCTTTCCTATTATTTCATGAGGTATACTGGCATTGTTATCTCGGTATGCCAGTTCGTTGGAGGGTCTCATAATTCCGTTCTCATCTGGAAGATATACAAAATCACCGGGACATTTGTGAATCTTTGAGGCTAATATGTTGACAAAGTTGATAAGATTCTGGTCAAGAGGTCTATCTGAATACTCGTGTGCAATACGGTTCAAAGCTCTCAGTGCTACAATTTCATTCACAACTGACTCTACACCAAACTTTTCGAAAAACTTGCAGCATTTTTTGTTTGAATCAGATAATTGCTGAACGTAGGGAGGGAATGTGTACTCAGCAGTAGTAACCAGTTCATGAGGATGAATGAATTGCCCATCCTGCCATATCCACGGCCTGTTACCGATTAACTTCTCCATCAAATCTTTCTTTGGTTCAACAGAGCTTAGATATTCATACAGCTGTGGTAGCATTTTACTCAAAAATGACACTGACTCAGCATCAATTTGTCCCAAGTTATCATACCACCACTTCACAACTTTTGCAAAATGGTCCAGTACAGGTTGTGCTGTATGTACAGACTTCCACAAGTCTTGTAAAGATGACATCAATACTGGTGAACACCTTTGTGGATTTACAATAGCTGCAAATGTGAACACCAATCCGGCTTGTCCTGGATGACACAGCTCAGTTTGTGACATGAACATTTTCTCTGCTTGAAACCAGGGAAGCATTGGAGAAGGAGGTACCATCACAGGAAGAAATGAAATAGACAATAAATGTTTGAGTAATTCGTGACTTTCATAAGAAAAGGTCTTCAGATGGTATTCAAGGTATTTGAGAACATTTTCACACATTCTCATACACTTTTCCTGACTCTCCAATGCAGCAACTTTTTTCGCTCTGTCAATGATATCCATGTCTTGCAGTCTTTTTGAGGCCATTCCTAACTCCTTCAATGCCTTGTGACTTCTGCTATCATCCACAAGATGTGGTACAGGAAAACGTCCATCACTTTTGTCATACAGCAAACCAAAGTGTTCATTATTAGGATCGATAGTGACAGAAGGATTCAATAAATGTAGTGGCCCATTTGCATCACATGGAATGCATTCAGAATTCAACAGTATACCTAGAAGTTGAGTGTGGTGAGAAGTGTAGTAGTCAAAATTGACAAGAATGTATTGCATTTGGCTGCAAACGACCTCTCGTGACAAACTGTGAAGATTTCTTATTAGACATGTCCAAAACTCTTCAAGCTCAATCTGACATGGAACTGAAAGGGACTTGAGACCATCCAGTAATTTGACAGGTATGTCGGCCACTGCATGTCCGTTCTTTACTAGGATCTCTTTTGCTTCCTGAAGGACCCGGGCTTCAAAGTGCTCAAAATCTCTACTGAGAACCTTGACATCATGGAGAGAGAGCCATGAATGACAGTAAGACCACACAATCTTTGGTTTTTGTGAAACAATGGCTTGATGAAAGGCAGAAATCAGTGTACCAGGCAGAGTTCTGTTCTCATGTCCGTTTGGCCAGATTTTATAGAAAGAATCCAAAAATTTCTTATCCACATTTTGTGAAGATATTTTAGTCAAATGTTTGAGAAGTTCCAGAAAAGCACTAACAAGCGCATCACTCACAAGTGCTGTATTCCAGCTACTCGCATTGTGCATGTCTCTGAGACTCTTCCTGTCCTTTGCAATGTCAAAGCAGCCACTGACATGGCACTTGATGGGATCCACAGGAATTGATAGTGGAAGAAAACAGAATGCTTCACCATTGCAGGGTTTTACTCTCATTACTTGCTGGCTATCAGACACTGGAACTGCTACTTCAGCCAGAGGAAATAGGCCCTTATGCTTGCTTTCAGTACTAGTGGCAAACTGCAAACTCTTTCCTATGCCAAGAGCTGACGTGACAAGCCATGACTTTGATTTTGTCTCTTTAAGCTGCCAGTATGTGACTGATGTTGAAAAACTTCCACTATCAACTGTTTTGCCAGTAGGTGGAGAATAAATCTGATATTCCTTGAAGTTGACAGATAAAGGAATTTGCCATTTCTTCTCAATTGTTAAAATACATTGCATCTGGTCAGGTTTGGCATTCTCATGTAGCTCGTACAGTTCCACTCGTCTGACATTTCGAAGAAAAATCAGCAATGTATCTGCTGAGTCTCTTAGGCACTTCACTAACTCTGTATAGTTATTTTTGTCACATTTATACCCAGAAATGGAACTTCTTGAAGCTGTTACACTATTTCGAAATGGAAATCGAAACAAAGTGCCCGAATATCCACCTTGTTCAGCTCCTTTGATCTTGCAACCAAACAATCCTTCAAATGGTGCCACTTGATCATAGTAATATGATAGTATCCTTTCCTTTTCTTCAATATAGTAAAATTGTACTCCAGGGTCACCTTTCTCAATTAAAGGAGTGAGGTTTTCTCTGTGTGGATCAAACACAATGAAACGATCCCGACTGATAAACATTGGGAGGTCAGTCAAGTGATACACAGTACAAAAACCAAGGCCAAAACGTCCAATTTTTGATGGATCATCCATCTTTGTTGCACCTGCTACTTCACAAATACTTTCAAAATCTTCATTGGTAAACACACTGTTATTGTGAGCCCAAAGAGCTGGGCCTTGCCACTGCTTCATCCCATCTGCAAATAGATTTTCAGTTGGGTGTTGCCTCCAATCAAGTAAAAACTTCACTTCGCTCGCTCCTGCATCTTCTGCATTCTGTATCAACTCCTTGAGTACGTCAATGTTGTCTTTGTAATCTTCAATGATACCTTTGAACCTCCGAGTCAGTGATTCGTGTTGGCCCTTTTGCGTATACCTGATCTTCAAGCCACGTGGATTGGCTATTTTACTGGACAAAGCAGGAACACCAAAGTGTTGAACTAACTTCTCAGAGACGACCTTGTGAACAAGGTTGTATTTTGCACATAGATTCGCTCCCTGTCTCTTTTCTGTCCATTGCCTGTCATCGTAAACACATTCCTTTGGGGGAAGCAGAATACCAGTTTGTGTAGGAATGAGTAAACGTAGATCTTCAGTATGGTCACCCAATCCAATAAGGTGATTCAAGAGATGGACGGCTTTCGACACATCATCATCACGTAGCCGGTTACCTCTCTGGTTCATTAAATGCAATACTTCAATGCAGTTTGCTGCAGTGAAGTGGCGTCTAATGCCACATTTCTGCCAAAAGTCAAAAGGCAAAAAGGCCTCACCATATGTGTCAATAACGGATACATACATGGGCTTCAGCAGTGGTAATGACTGGTATGCCACTTTAGTCGGGGGCAGGAATTCTGAACCAGACCAGAAAAATGGGAGATTGCAATTCTTCAATTTGGCAGGATCTGTTTTTGAGAAATACTTGTATACACTGTGCATCATTCCACTGATGAGATTGCTTCCTTGCAACCTCAATGAGTGACTGATACTGATTATGATCCTTAAGTGGTCAAGAACATCATCTGCTGTGACTGCCCTGAACAAGCTTGAGATGTTCAAAAATTGAAATTCTCGGCCAACAATGGGAGCTACACAGCCAGCAACAAGTGCTGTCTCAATGCCATCAAAGGTTGAGCTAAAGCATATTTCTGAAGGCTTCAATGGTGTGTTAGCCTTCTCTGCACCTCCCCATGGCAAACGTAAAATTTCAAATTCCTTAGGTGGGGTTGGTGTGCAAAAGATGAAAGGAATTTCTTTACACATCGATAGAAACTCACTCACTACTTTATTAGTGATAGCTTGGTGAACAATATTAGTTGATATTGTTTTTGCGTCTCCTCTTGTGCTTAATTCATAGATTCTACGAGATCTATCCACCAGAAAGGAGATCAGTCTACCTCTATCATCGCGAATGTTGTACCATCTTTGAATACCAAGAAGTTCCAGCTTGGATGAGTATTTCTTGTAGTCTTCATGAGGGTACACAGGTTCAACTTGAGAGAAGAAATATTTCAAATAAGAGCTGTCATTGTAGTGAAACAGCTCGGCAGGGCGATACACTTTCCTATCATCAATAACTGAGGATGACAAAAAGGATTTATTGCGAAGGATTTGAATCAGCTGTTCATCATTCTCCTCCAAGAGATCAAGTATCCACAGGTACACCTTCTTACACTCATGTGTATCAAGTGAGGTGGATGCAAATGGTAGTATGTAATACTGAGCTAAATCTGCTGCTGAGCAGGGGTGAGTGTTCAGAAGACGAGCAAGAATTTTCACGTTATCACTGTTCACTTCCAAAATATTTGTGGGAAAGGTGACACCTTTGGGAAAACAAATTTTGGGATCCGGAAAAATCACATCTTTGTCACATGAAATAAATCGTGGTGGCTCTGAAGGAGCAGACCTGAACAGTGGTAAGGATTTGAGAAATGCAACAAGGCTTGAGGAAGAGGAGAGGTATTTGCACAAAATGCCCTTTTCCTCTGGAGTGAGCTGCTCAATATCAGACACATGCTTGTGGTGCAAAATGTGCAAAAGTGAATCAGGAGTCATTTCTGGTAGTGTACTATGCCAATTCATAGAGGCTGAGAGGCTCTGAATCACATCATCTGGCAAGTACACAACGCAAATTTGCAGTTTCAAAGCAATGCATCCGATAGATGCATTTTTCTTTGACACAAATAGAGCCTGGGTTTTGCTGACCCAATTTCCATTGTTCACTGGTGACCAATACAATGGAATGTGTTCATACTCTTTGATCTGAGACATAACTTTGAGGAAAAACTCACTCCAAATATAGCGATTTTCGAGTAAGCTAGCTTTTGGCCAAATAGCGAATGGATCTGTATTGCAGAGCCCACTGTCGAGGGGATACCTAAAAACAAATGTTCTTGCAAAAATGGCCAAGAGGTAGGTCGGAGCAAGGCACTTCTCCATTAAAAGCTTGTTCCATCTTGCTTCGGGGCTCTTGTCTTCAGGAGAGGGCCACTTAATTCTCTGCCTATCATCTGCTGGAATAAAATAGCCATGAACGTGAACAGGTAAGTTGGTACCTTGTGGGAAAGGTAGGAAACAAAATACCTTTCCCTCAAAAGTGGGCTCGTTTTGTGATGAAACTGGGAAAAGAAGGCTTCGAAATTTCTTCATATCTTCAGCTAATTTCGTCACATTTTCAATAAAGGAGCCGCTTTCAACACAAATTGGTTGAAATTTCACACCTATTGGGAGTGGAACAGCAACTCCTACCCAGGGAATAACATGCAATTGATCTGACTCCTTTTGAATATCGGACTCATTACTGCCAATGGTGTGACAAAGTATCCAGTGGTAGTGTTCAGGACTAAAACGAGGGCTCACTGTTACGGTTGTGGTGCAAGGATGCACAAAGGATTTCACACTTCCTTTCTTCACATGATCAACATTATCAATAACTGCTGACACATTGTCGATGGAGACTGTAGCAACCAGCTCCATTTTTTTCCCTTTTATCAGCTCAAACAATCCAATTTTCTTAACATTTTTAAGAAACAAGAGAATGTGCTTAGCATCTCTTTCAAAACTGCTTTTCAACTCTTCCAAGACTTCATCTGGGGTATACCTCTTAGTGGACAAATCAGATGGCTGTTGACGCAAGGGAAATCGAAAAATTGTTGCATCATATTCTTGTTGCGATGACTGAAAGCCAAAGATACCTTCAAATGGTACCAAATGATCGGAAAGCTTTGGTTGCAGTAATTCCTTCAGTTCAAACAGTTTACCAGCTGATTGAACCCCTTCTTGATCCTTTTCATCTATATAGGTCAAGTGAGGATCAAGAATTCCAAATTGAGTACCACTCAAAATGACAGGAACATCTGCATAAAAGGACCAGAAATAGGAATATTGGGTGAGTGGGAGGTATAGATTAGAATGGAATAGTTCCGAGTTAACATAATTATTAGTTATTATTAGTTACTTAAATTAGTTAAATTATACTGCAATGTTAACATTTCTTGGGAGTTTTAAATACAACACCTTCCATTTTGTAATGCACATTTCCATTATAAAAGGTATCAAGCATGGGTCCACAAATTTGCAAACCCATAGAGGCATCAGCTGCAACAGCTGCAAGTTTATTGAACAAATTGTTTATTGTTATTTGTTTTGTGTTTTGAAAGTGTAAACACTCTTTGATCTCCCTTTTGATCTTTGTGGGTTTGCAAATTTGTGGACCCATGCTTGATACCTTTTATAATGGAAATGTGCAGTACAAAATGGAAGGTGTTATACTTGGATGAGTTACACAGCTGTCCATATTAGATCTCACAATGGGAGTGCAATATACCAAGCCAAGGGAAAATGGCATGACCACAGTCAAATGTGAACACATTACTATCTGCATTATTGTCAAAATAATTAAAAAATCATCTAATAAAATTATGATAAAAATTACTATAACAATTCAATTAATCTAATTAACAAATTGCCTAATAAAATTGTAATTACATACCACCACGATAATAACATGATATATAATTGCTTGTCGTATATGCCAACGTATACATGATTTCACCTTCATATTCGCTTAAAATCAATACCAATAGCAATCTATCAATACTAGCATGAGATATATCAGTGAACAGGCATGTTTAAATCAGGACAGATTCTGAAGATAAAAGATGCATCACTAAACTGCAGACTGAGTGAAAAAGAAACTCAAAATATGTCTGTCTGGTCAAATGAGGAAAGTAACTTTCAACAATGTTGTTCATGCTCTTTGCAATTGACCAGATTATATTATCATCCAAAAATATCCAACCACTGCATGGTCTCACTCAATGAACTGATTTCTGTTCTATGCATATGGACAGTAGTGCTACTCACCTGTGATATGATGAACTGACTGAAAACCAATTCCGAAACGACCAGTTTTTTTCTTATCTTCCATCTTCTTACTAAGGTACAGTTTTCCTATATTATCCCAATCATTTCCAGAGAAGCTTGCATCATTCCAAGCTAAAAGAGATGGACCCTGAAAACAGGATAATTTCTTATTGTATAATTTCTCTTTGGAGTGACTACGATAATCCACAATAAATTTCACTTCACTTGCTCCAGCATCATCAGCATTTTGCACTATTTCCTAAGAATGAAAAAACCTCCAACACTAATAATTATTACAAGCAAAGTCAGAGGTGTGCTACGAAAATTAGTACACGTAATAAAATTGTAGTGTCTGCAAGCTTTAGACAATTTTAATCATTGCTAATAGTACATGGTATTATGTACGGTACATTTCATAAAAAGGTAACGTTAACCAGTGAAAAATTACCACTTATCAGTTAGCTTTCAACCGTTAACTTTAACTTTTAACAGTTAACGGTTAAAAGTTAACTCCTAGTACGTCACGTACACGTTATCTGCGTACGTCGATAATCGATCGAACGTGTGATTTAAGCTAGTAGAGAGATGGTATTAACCGTTTACTGTAAGCAGCGTATTGTACAGTTGTATTTTTAAAGAAGAGTTTCCTATTAAAACGTTGCGAATGTCCTGAAAGCAGAAGGAATAATAGTGTCGAAACAAGTAATTCGAGTTCAAAAACTCGTGGGCCTACTTGGGGGACTTCATTAGGCTCATGTGAGCCTTCGCTATAGTTATAACGTTCGCCTAAGCCGTTGCGCTCGAATTCTAGTTTAATTTCTAAATCTCTGTGTACCGAAATTGGCCATTTTTCCAGTGTTGACGTAAAACCGTTACTTTTTACCAGTAAGAAGTTACCGGTTACCTTTGCTACTTTTTTATGAACTGTACCGTACACTCGACATAGGTTGATATCTAAACTGTTTAGCACTTATAGGTAGCCTGTACCGCATTATTGTCTAGTTTCGACGCAGTCTGAGATCACTATCAATACGCGACTTTTATATACCTTCAGTATCTGGCCTTCTGTGTATTTTCCCAACAAATTCTTGATCACATGTGTAAGTGGTGGTAGTTTCGTACCAAATCGATCTTTGTTGCCACCTAAAAGTAATGATAACAGTTTATTACTAGTACTAATATATTATAGTCCAACTATCAATGTTCATGCGACAAGGCGACGGCCGTTGTGTCGACCGCCTTGTATATAGGTGCACGTACCTTTGCTAGACGCCATTCTTCTAGTTCTAGCTATACAGCTCAATCATCGACCTCATGCATAATATGAAGAGGCTCTTCACACGCGTCTTGCAAAAAGTGAACTAATTCTATCGGTTCAATTCCAGGAAGAAGACACTGAATGTTTCCACATAAAATTAACTCCGTATACATCCTTCGTAATCTACCGCAACCGCAATTATAAACAAAAAATCCAGCCGATGTTTGTATAACAATACAGTTATTAATATTATAATATTATTACACGGTGTAATAATTTCGTACATATAAATTAACATAATAATAAGAAATGTTGTCCAGCATTGCTACTGTTTCTTCTGCATCCTTCCAGTTGCAATCCTCCCAACACTCCACAATGTAAGCCCAATGCCAATAACTGAGAATATCATGACTCCTCTGTAGGCAATGGCATCCACTGCTCCACCGCGAAGGAACACTGGTAGATCAGCAGTTTTAGGCTCCTAGTTGAGTGCAAATGATGGCATGTACATGTTTATCAATATTAATGAGATGTCGTGTAACTAAATGGTCTGCTTTTGGGGGTAAACTTAGGATCACAACACAACAATCTACTACTTTACACAGCTACAACCAACAGATAATTATTATAATCATGGTAGATTGAAAATTATTGATGGCCTAATGGCTGTCAGCTAAACACAATGAGTTACATTTTATTTATTTACAAGGCATGTTGGCTCTATTTAGGTGGTGAGATCATACGCACATTACTTGTACAGTACAATGTACGGTAAGCCAGCTACGTAGTGCAAGTACATATATGTGTGCATAATACACGTGACAGCCAGAGGTAGTGGAAGCTCTGAACTAGTTGAATAGCTTTCTTCTTGATTTCTGGGTACAATGTCACCTTATGGAAAGGAAGACAATCACTATTAATCACTTCGTATAACTTTTTCATCAGATGGACTGTCCAAAATTAAGTCCAAAACATGTCCATCCCAGCAACGGGTGGCTTGATCTGAACTCACTATACCCGTAAGGCCCCAAAACTCACCAACAACAGCTCAATTTTTATGAACACTAATAAAAATGATCCAACATACTCAGTACTATAAATACCTGAAGGGTGCAACAATTCATATTCTTATCAGGGGAACGTATCACTTCAGTACTGGTTGGCTAGTGTACATGAGGTAGGCACTGAGTGAAGAGCATGCACTTCTTTTTGTAAAAGGTGCAGTTCAATTCACAGCCGACAGTATGATCGCTCCGAAAGACAGACAAAAGATTCCAAGCATAGGGTGTGAAGATAGGGTCCAATTTAATTGTGTTTTGTTTTCTATTCTGCTCCATTTGAATTCAGGCACCCAATCCGATTGTGGAATGATGAGAGACACATAAAACATTACCTGGTAAACATGAATGGTGGCCTCTTTGAGCCTTCAAAGGTGGCAGTTTGTACCACTAGTCTTAGCAAGTACATAAGGGAAGATTTAATAACATTTTAACCTATTGTTCTCCCACTAGCTGCTGTATATGGACAGATTTTCCACTTAAAATATGCAAATATGTATATTATGTGATATTAATGCAATATATCATTGCTGCCTCCTCCTCCCAGAATGGAGAGTAAAACACAGCCATGTTAGACCCATTCTTATCCCCTCCAGTCGGATACTGAAAGGGTTGGCTATACCAGACTATTCAGGTACATGCACTTTCAGCTTTCTACTATTTATAAACTAGTGAACATTTAGTGAAACTCCCAGATCAAGACTCTGTAAACAGGAAACAAAATATATAATAAAGTTTCTCAAATATGGAGTTTCAATTCACTATTCATAGCTTACATATAATGAGGACTGAAACCAATTATGAATCCTACTACATTCAAGACTTTTAGTAGGTAAATTCAATCTTTAATACAAAGCCATGGATTCAGATTGTCATGGCAAGTGAGTCATGTAACCCAAAAGAAGAAATTCTCAAAACCTATTAATCTATTGTTTCTCTAGTTGTCAATATCCAATATATTAAAATACTATGTATTTCGAATACATCTTGGTTGCATGTGTGTGCACTTCACTCTCCACTGGAGTCCCGTAATTGTGAAGGCTTTTATTGTTATTGCTGTGGTGGTCCCAATTTCTGATGTTGATAATGTATAGGGTATTATATTATGGGCAATGGGTATGAATGTGATATAGGTATCTGTGCCTACAAGGTATGTCATTGCAGAGAGCTAAACATTGTAGGCTGTGTTGTTTGAATGTACGACTGCACATCAGGTGGTTTAAGCTGAACATAAAAGTCATAACTATGAAAAAAAATGTAGTGACCATTTTAACAACACAAAAACCAGGAGCCAGGGAGAGAGGTCTGGCTACCAGTGACTATAAGCGAACAATGTGAACAATTCACCCTGCTCAGTAGTCAGGCATGTAGTAGCCACAAAATGCACAGCAATTTGCTTGGTAAAGTACCTTGGTTAGTACATACTCCTGATTAGCGAGTACATTTCACTCAGTAGCTAATTCATATATAAGGTACTTACTAATCAAATTGGACTGTATTACAAACAGTTTGGGGTTATGTATGTGATCAACAGTATGTTGGAAAGAATGACTTTGTAAATGACAGGCTACTACTTCGCTGTGGCAACCCATGCATTGCATGTATGGAATACACACAATACAACAAGCATATGCATGTTCTACTCTCGTGAGATGAATATTTCAAACAGAGATGCCACCTGACTACAGTATGAGCTACTTACAGTAAAAAGCTTCTGAAAAATCTTTGTCCTGTTCATTCTACGGATCACTCCTCCTCTGCCTCCTGGTGATGCCATTGGTGTGGTTGTACTACTTGGTAGGGGCTGCGATGAAGGTGCTTTGGGTGTTTCCAGTGGAGCAAAGCTCTGTAACAATCAAAATATGTAGGGACCATATTGCACAGTTGACAAGACACAGATAAAAGTCACAGCAATTTAGTATACGATGAGTATGCGTCGTGAAAGTTACACTGGGAAAAAGTGAACATTGAACTTGAGACTTCATGAGTATAAGCCAGAATAAAATGGTGATACTAAAATACCTGAGGATTATAGGTCGAAATAACATCTGATAGATGAACTCTGTTAGTTATTTGGCTGTATTTGTAAAACATCTTCCAACAGACGGCAAATGGGGAAAACCCTAATTATCTAGGTGGGTGTGATCACACGAATAAAATGGCCGCCCGGAAAGTGGAATACCTTTTTTGAAGATTGTGTTATTTGGTAAGCACTTGCAAGAATAAAACATTGCGAGTTGAATTTGTTTTCAAGTATAGGTTTTTAAACTACAGAGATGTTTTGGTGAAATTTGACTTTCTAATCAGGTCACGAAGTGGTCACGACTCCCCCACTCAGGCACGGTTGTCTAGACTCACGAATCTTGATCGTATTGATGCGTATACTATATGGCTGTTAACACCCATATTCTCATTATACGCTTTTTCATTTTGTCGAATTATAGCTTCAGACGATAATTAGTACGTGTACAAGGATTAACCCCGGCGTAAGATTGAAAGTTTCTGGACTTATTGAAGTTTGAGTTTCAATCAAGGTTGTCTCGTTCACAGACCCACTTTTGCAAATGGCTGCCACACGCGAAAAGTGGATCTGGTGACTAAGCTCCAAATTTCTGGCTGGGTTAAGGGTTGTACAACGGAAACAGAGTACCAATCGGATTGCAGTGTTATAAATATTCAAGATTAAGTCATGAGGAAAGTAATGTGGACCACATGTGCCCTTTGCCACATGACACCAGTGAGGAATTTAGAACTGACTCACCAAACCCACTTTTCACATCTGGCAGCCATTTGCAAAGGTGGATCTGAGAACAAGACTACAACCAGGGGTGTTGAAGAACTGAGTCTTTGTTATAGAATGAAGCAATTCGATTTTATTCCACCAGTAAACATGTTAATCATCAGTAATAGGATTAAGCTTCCTGTGTTCTGTATGATATTTATTGTCCTGCCCTCCCTAACACGGCCAAACAGATGAATCAGTTAACCACAAAAAGTTCCTGAGTTCTGAGTCCTAGTCTTGGAGCTGAGACTCAGTTCTATAATTGTTTACTGGGTGCCTTGTTAATCAGCCTCAATGCTGCCAGAGGTGGGGGTCATGTAGGATTTGCTTTGGGTGGGACAGTTAGGAGTTTTGTATGACCCTGTGTGATCCTACCCTCTACCTTGGAACAGCACTGAGTAGTTGTAGTGTGACAGGTGATGGCTGGACAGGTTCCTACACAGGGATATATTTCAGTACCAGTTCATGAATACATATGTACGAGATATACGTATGTACTTAACAGCTGTTATTACATATTTGGAATTGGTTAATTCTGTTGTCCTATAAACACTACACTGTAATCCCTAATTGCTGTCTTGTTTGTTTGGCCAGTTTGTGGAATGTTTTCCAGATGTACTGTCCCCATCTTACGTACCTCATTTTAACAACAAGGCCTTACCCTGCCACTCAGGTTCAATACTGCGTTATAATGAGTACATCAGATGATGACTTTACAGATCCACTAAGGAAGCCAGATGTTAATGAAACCAGCAGTGAAGAGGAGTACCATGATGCTGATGGCATGTCCAGTCCGCAAGACTTGGACAATGTGGTTATGACTGCTGACCACAATGCTCAAGATAATGTCACTTCTGAGGAGAGGATAGTATTTGATGACAGTGATGGCGAGGACACAGCGAGTCCTCGTGATAAAGTGCAAAAGAAAAGAGTTTCTTTCAAGAATGAAGACTCTTTAGCTGTACAGTTTCCCTCTGGCAGACTGTGGGAACCAGGTGTGTTACAGTATGCCACTACATGTGAGGAAGTGTCAGTGACTGCCATCTCCTCATGCAGACCCAAGTGAGATGGCTGTTG